>PVKB01000624.1:0-76807 GCA_004027205.1 Ctenodactylus gundi | reverse complement strand
TGGGGTGGTTAGGGAATCCACCCAGAAGCTACCAGCCCACACTGGCATTTTAGACCGGTCCCCAGATAAAGCAGGCAGTGGATAGAATGGGTTACAGGTTTCAGATTCAACCTGACCCTGGTTCGAGTCTTGCCTAGTTTTGCTACTACCTGACTTGGGAAAATTATATGCTGTTGGAGTCTCACCTAAAAAATGGTGTCAAAGGTCCTGTCTCACAAGGCTCAGGGTTGAAGGAGAGGAAACGGACACAAAGCATCTAAACGGGCTCAATAAGTAATAGCTGCTGTGGGGCTTCTGGCTGGCTGGCCCCATCTAAGCCAGTCTGTGGAGGATGGGGAAGACCCTAGATTTGACTCTAGGGATGATCTTATGATTCTCTCTCTCTCTCTCTCTCTCTCTCTCTGGAGTAGTATTAAACCGAGAGTGTTTTACATCTTTTTTAAATTTTTGAGACAGATTCTCACTGAATCACTCTCTTTCCAGGCTGGGCTCAAACTTGTGATCCTGTCTCATCTTCCCAGGGTGCTGGGATTCGGGGGCTGTACCACCACAACTGGCTTAGAGATGGGCTTCTTTTACTGTCATACTCACAGCTGTGCTTTTGGGCTGCCTTTTGATAACTGTGAGTTTATTCTGGCTACTGGGCCACCTCTACTACTTCTCAGTGTCTTTGTGCCTCTTTGGCTCTGGAGGAGTGAAGTAATTAATTGCTCAGAAGTGTGTAGGGAGACACTCTCTCTAGGGGGACATCATTAGTGTCCTGGGTGGAGGTTATTAGATGATGTTGGTGAGGCACTGACCTTCCACTGACACTCCTGCACTGCCAGACTCCAGGCTAGGGGGTTTGGTGGCATTACTCTGAAAAACCAGGCTTTGGGATTCTTCCAGAGAGACAGAGGCAGCTTTTAGAGATTTGCGGCTATACAATGCATAATTATTATTAGTATGTGGTGCTCTGCAGTTTGGCAAGCACTTTCTTAAATCTCGTTTACTCCTCCCAACAACAACCTTATGGGAGATATTGTCATTATCTCTGTTTCACCAGCGAGGTCACTGAGGCTCAGAAGGGTCAATGAGGAGAAGTAAGTGGCAAAACAGTCCCCTGATGACAAATCCTGGAATTAGACGTGAGAGGACTGGGGGTACATCTCAGTGGGGGAGCACTTGCCCAGCAGTCTGAGGCCCTGAATTCCATCACCACAAAATCAACCCATGAACCAAACAGACCTTGAGTAAATGCAGCAAACCTGAGCTTCTAAAAGTCTCTAGGGGCTTCTCCCTTTGTGCTAGGTCCCTGCACACACCCTAGGAAGGTGGCCCTTTGGGTTCTCCTGTCAATGGGGAAACTGAGCATTTGATAATAATGGCAGTGAGAAAATGGGGAGGGATGTAGATAATTTTTGCCAGATGCTGGGTGTGAAGTCACAAAGATAGAGGCCTCCAAACAAAGGGTGGTATTTCACCTTAAGGGTTCCACTGCCTCTGCATGTGCGACCCACTAGGTGGCCCCCAGAAGGACATGACTTCATTCTTCCCACAACACAGCTCAACCCTTAGGGATGAGAACAAAGTTCCTTGCCACAACTCCCTTCTGGTGCATCCCTGGCGGCCTTGAGGTGATGTCTCAGAAAGCTTCTCCAAGGAGCAAGACCTTGTGTCCCATCAGTGCTCATAGGGGCAGGAGGAAGGGGAACACCCCGTTCATCTTATTTTGAATCTGGATCAAGTGCCCATTGTTGCCTTGATGCTGGGATAGAAGGGACATGGCAGGATTTCTAAGATCAAGAGAAAGTGGCCAATAGCTGGCCTTGTCTCTGTTTTCTTGCTTGGGAGACCCAAACCCAGTGACAAAAAGTAAAAAATTATTTCAAGAGTTTCTGGCTTCCAAATGGTGATGAAAGTTGGAGAGAGGAGTGGGAGGGACTGGGTGTTCTGAGGCTGCCAGCAGGTTGGTTTTGCTACTGCCACTTCCTCTGCCTTCACGACCATTTGTGCTATTTTCAGCACAACTGACAGGAGCACAAATATCCTCCTTAAAGCTGGCCGACTTCCTGATGTGAAACCCTAGCGCAAGGGCTCGGCCCCCGGGCATGGACAGGCCTGCCGTCAGCCCAGGCCCTGGCGACCATCTCACCCTCTGTCAGCTCTGCTCAGCTGCTCTCTCTGGCATTACTCAAGCCATAAAATCATATCATTTCAGTGAGCACCTATGGACCAGGCTGCCTACTGCTAGCCGGCACCGTGGGGCGTTTCATTGATACTGCCTCATTGTTTCCACGCTGCCTTACTTGTTCTAAACTTTCTGCTTTGTGTTTTGCTTATTCTGTCTCCTGAATGAGAAAGATATATACCTCCTGGGGTGGGGAGAGTGGGTGTATCATTCCATTAAATCTATTGCTGGTACGTTGTCTCCAAAAAACATCAATTTTTTTTGAGTAAGGGTCTCACTCTGTAGCCCTGGCTGGTCCTGAATTCACTTTTTAGCTCAGGCTGGCCTTGGGCTCACAGCAATCCTCCTGCCTCAGCCTCCTGAGTGCTGGGATTACAGGCATGTACTACCACACCTGGCTTTATGTGGTGCTGGGGAATTGAACTCAGGGCCTTGTACTTGCTAGGCAAGTGTTTTGACTACTGTGCCATTCCTCCAGCCCCCAAACATCATTTTTATTTAAAAAAAATTTTTTTTGCAATGTTTTGCAGGGAATCTTCTGGAAACCTCAGTCTGATTTACTTCTGTCACTGCCTGTGTCCACAATGGGCATAGCTTTTTTGGATGGTGGTCACCACTAATTCCTATGTGTCTTTCCAGCCCCAGCTGTTCTTCCCATTAAGGAGGCTGTCCTTTAGATGTCTGTCTCTCTGGCTTTTCTCCGTTTTGCTCAACAACTGAGGTCTTTCCTGCCAGGGTTGGAGGGGCAGAGATCCTGGGACCAGCTATGGACTGGCAGGCCAGGAAAGGCCTTGGCAAGCTTCCCCTGCCAGCCACCAGAGTCCTGGGCCGCTGTCCCTGTAGGAGCTGCCAGGAGAGTGCAGGATTGGGAGGAGGGGCTGTTGGTGAAGGGTGGGAAAGGGAACATTCCTCCAGCTGGTGGCAGGCGCTGGCTAGCCAGAGGCCTTTTTCACGGCCCAATGCAGTGTGGCTCTTGTGTTTATGAGCTTTGCAAGATTTAGATCACTCTGTATTAGCTGCAGGTTTTTGGGGGTCACATCAAAGGTTAGAAAGCTGTGGAAAGAGTTCTTTCTCCATGAATCACACTTCCCCCAAAATGTAAATCTTTTAGAGAAACCAGCTTGTTTTATAGAGCTGGCAGCAGAAAGGGGACAGTAAGATCTCCTGGAGAGTTTTCCTGAGGAAAGCTCTGGAAGGCTGGACAAAGAAAATCCTTAGAAAGGAGAGGAGCAAAAGGAGAAGAAAGAGCCCCTGGGACAAGTTACATTGATTGGAGTTGGGCATTGGAGTAGGGCAGCAATAAGGCTTCAGATGCTGCTGGCCAAGAGGTACCAGGCCGCCGCACTGTACAACTCCAGGGCTGCCTTGGCTTGTACAGTGAACAGACTGCGCAGCCACACGTGGCAGCCCTGTTTTCTTGTTCCCTTCTGAATGGATCTGGTGTCTCTTTTATGAAATCCTACAAAAATCCTCCAGATGGTCACAGATTACACTCACCCATGCGCTATTGTACGTTATTCTTGGCCACTTCACAGTTACACCTTTGAGGACAAGAGGCCATATCTTTCTAGCTTCTGCTTTGCAGCCTGGCACGTAACGTTGCTCAACAAATGCTTGTAGCACATGAGTAAAGGTTGCTGCCCGAGTTCTAACATTTGGAGACAGTTATGGTGAAATTCAAGCATTGGGAGGCAGAGAGAGCTTTGATTTCTTTAAAGAAAAAGCAAGACTGATATCCCATTTCTTTAAGACCCAGGTAGGCCACTGCCCGCTTTGGGAAGCCTCTCGTTGGAGTATTCTTTCACCACGCCCGCTGTGGGCACTGTGAGAGGGAGACCCTTAGCAGCCCACAGTCCTGCCAGGGCCACAGACACACTTCCGGTCATTGCAACAAAGAGGTCACACCATGAGAAAGGCAGACGTGGGGCCTGTCGGGGGCTACAAGGTATTGGTGGAGGAGTTACTCATCTTGCCAAAGAGGTAGGCTTCCTGGAAGTGGCCATGTGGCCGGAAGTAGGGGAGGTGGGGATGATGGTCAGAAAATCCTTCTGCTCTGGTTCACTTTGAGCACAGAGAGGTTAAGTGCAATCTCCCACTCACATAGCTGGTCAGGAGGTCTTACAAACTCATTTCTCAGCTGGCTTTCTGTGCTCGAGCCCAGACCTTGAAGAGCCACCTCAGCCTCATACAGTAGTGAGGTAAGAGCAGGCCTCCTCAATGGCTGTGGATTTCATTCCTGAGCTAACCTGGTGACCCACCTGGGCCTCTCTATTTGAAATCTCTGCTGCTGTGGTAACACCGCAGCTCTTCACCCATCTCAACAGTTTGACACCTGCTGACCTCCTTCCGGGGCTCCTGCTTTGCTCCCCAGGCCCTTCCTAGGGATCTTCTTTCTTCATGCAAATTATAATACCTTTGCCTGGCTGATGCTGATTTTTTGCTGGCCACCCTAGGGGCCTGCTGGTGTCCAAGCTGCCCTGGGATGCAGGAGGTACATACAGTTCCTCCGGGTCTAGACATACTCCACTCTATCTTCTTTCTGCTCTGGCCCTAGGCCTGAACAGAGTTCCTGCCACCTGCCCCCAGCACCCTTGGCCAGTCTGCTAGGCCATAACTTCTGGACATTACCCTTCACCAGGCTTAACAGCAGTGACATCGGCCATCACTGTCTCTTGGGCTGCAATATACAGATTTGTTTTTTTGTCCTTTAGCAACAAAAGGGGAGAGACCTGGGCTCCATAGCCAGATAGACCTGGTTCAACCCCCGCACAAGTCAGTCATCAGAGTTCCTTAACCCCCCTGAGCTTTACCTCCTTCTTCTGTAAAATGGGAACAATAATACCAGCCTCGCACAAATGTGGGTACCAAAGTGTGAAAATGCTCAGTCCGTACAAGGGACACAGCTCGCAAGGTAAGTGGAAACCGAGAGCAGCGGCTGCTTACGAAAGCTTTTCACAGTCATTATCAGTCCTTTTTGACCTTGAAGTGCACAGAGAAAGCTTAATCGCGCCTGTTTTATAGTGAGGAGATTTGGGCTCTGTCAGACTAAGTGACCTGGTTTGATTTTGCATTCTGGGCTCAAGAATGCACCCTTCCTGTCTCTTCCTGTCCCCTGTCAGAGCTTGCTACTTCTATTCCGAGAAACCCCATCACTCCCCGTGCTCAGAAAAAGCCCCATCGTGCTCAATAGACATGAGGTGGAAAGAGGAGAGAAGAGCCCTTCAGACAGGTTATATGAAGGTGGGGCTCTCAAGGTGCCCTTTGTGGGCCCATTTCCTTTCTGTGGCCTTCTGGGGGCTACAGAAAAGGGCTCCTGGAGCCCAGCAGGAGGCTGCTGCTCCCCAAGAGGCACCCGGCTGCCTGAGTCAGCCAGGCTCCCCTCTTCTTCCTTCAGCCTAGTCCTGGCCGGAGCAGCTCTGCGGCCTGTGGGTGGCGCCTGCCTCCGGCGCCAAGCCTGGCAGCCTCGTGGCCACGCTGCACAGCTCCGCGCCTCACAGCTTATTCCTTCCAGATACACAGTTACTGCTTTTTATTTGGATCGCTTTTCTGCGTTATGGTATTTGGGTTGTTTTTCCATCCCTCCCCGAGTCCCTGCCTTTCCCCCATGGCAGGATTCCTAAGACTAGTTTTTGGAGTGAGCTATGAGCACATCTGCTCACTGGCTGCAGCATTCCAGGAGGGCCCTGTCAGGGGGCTCAGGTCTCATGGAGCTGGGACATGCTGGGCAGTGGGGGCCTGTAGGCAGGACTCAGGGCCACTGGCAGTGAGGCCTGTAGTGGGCTCATTCACTGTGGCAGGCAGGGCTGGGCTCTGGGGAGCCAAGGGCTGCCAAAGTCATGGGGCTACTGCTCGTCAACTCCCTGGCCCTGCTGGCTGTGGCTGCTGGCTCTTGGCCCAGATATCTGTAGGCCAAACTTGGGGTGAGAAGGAAGCCACAGTCCCCCCAGAGCACCCTGGCCTTCAGTCTCCTCTTTAGTGAGATCTGAGAGGGGTAGATGCTGTGTATGGTAGGTGTTGGAAGCAGTGTGAGTGTGCACTCATGTGTACTAGATAAAGTGCGGCAGTCATGCGCTGGCTCAGAAGTCACAGGGCTTGGGTTCCACTCCTGACATATCCAACTGGCTGCGAACTTGGGAAAGTTGTTATAAAGCGGGGATAGTAACATTTCTCCCTCACAGGGTCATTGTCAGAGTTAAGTGAGTTAAGATGTGAAAATGCTTCCTGGCACATAGTAAGTGCTCAATAAATGTTTTAGCTGTTGTTATTATATGTGCATTGGGGAGCGTGTGGAATTTAGTAGATTTGGGGTGGTGCTTGTCGAACTCTGGATTGCGAGAGCCGCTCCCAGCTTGTTACAAGGGCTGGCTTCTAGGCCTTGCCTACAGAGTTTCTGATTCAGCGCGTCTTGGATGGGCTCAAGAATCTACATTTAATTCAGAGGCCCTGGTGATGTTCATACACTGGTCTAGAGTGTGATCTGGAGTCATCTAAGGTGTCTGGATGAGAAGTCTTGGGGTGGGCCGGGGGTGTAATGGTAGGGAGAGGTGTGGGTTTAAATAAGCGTCTAGAGCTGGGAAGGACTGGTAGGTCGTTCAGAACTGCTTTGCAAATAGAGCTGGAGATCTGACCAAGGGGTGGAGTGGGATGAGGCCGAGCAGTGGGCAGAGCCTGGGAAAGAAAGAAGATGTGTTGGAATCTTAAGGAGGGGACTAGTCCAATTGAGTTGAATGGTTTGGGTTGGACCAGCTTGGCTCAAAGCCTAGAGCACGGAATATGGCACAGAGAGTATAAAGATGTAGTTAGCTCAAGGCCAGAATGGCGAAGGGGCTATATCCTGACAGCAGCAGTCGCAGCAGGCTCTGGAGGAAGTGAGAACCCCTAGATTGAGCATCTGTGCCAACCCCTCCTCCCTGGGGCTAGGCATCTGAGCCACCCGCAGAGCACCCAAGCCAGGGCCTGGGCTCCAGGAGCCCACCATCCCACCAGCTGAGCTGGACTGCAGCCAGACTCGGGGGGATAACTCAGGATAAGATTTGACGGTACATTCGGCCCTGCAAAAGCTTGGAGACCTTGATTTGGTGTTGTTTTTTTTTCTGCCTTCTGTCTTTGTAAAGATCTTTTAATAAAATCCTTTGTTTTGGCTGAGCTAAGGGAAGAAGGAGACAGGCTATGTTAAAGCTGGAGGGAGGGCTAGTCATCTGTCTAGGAAGGAGACCAGGGGAGGCCACTGCGGGGCTGATGCTGCCAGGTCACCCCTCCAGGACAGGCCAGTTGGGGTGCCCCTGAGGCCTGGGGCTCCCCACCAAGGATCTCCTTCCAGACAGTGAAGACGGTCTGTATATAAATATACATGAAGGGAGAAAGGATAAGAGTTTCTATATAGATATATATGTGCACAGATGAGTTGTGTGTGTGTGTGTGTGTGTGTGTATGCTTATCTATTCAATTCATGTAATGACAGTAATAAGATATTTACTTAGAGCCAGATATGAGGCTGAGGCAGGAGGATCTCAAGTATGCTCAGTCTGGGATACTTAAGGATATCCTGCCTCAAAACAATAAAGTAAAAACAGCCTGAGGATGTAACTCATTGGGAAGGCCCTACATCCAATCCTCAGTACCACAAAAACAAACACATAAAATATTTACTGTGTGAGTACCATGTACTAGACCTTCTTCAAGGGGATTAGGACTCACTTGTGAAGAAATCAAGACTCTCTGAACTCTAGGAGCTTATATTCCCTGGGGATTTTGTATCTGGAGGGCGTGGCTATGTGCAGGTATAGGTGAATCTGTTGGGCATGCATACACAAAGAATTCAGGATAATATGAGCAGGCACAGGCAGACCTGGCTTAGGAAGCATCTGCCATTTTCCAGCTATATGATCTTAAATAATTACTTTCTGAGCCTCGGTTTTCTATAAAATGGAAAAATAACCTTTTTTGTGATTGTTACGTGGTTAAATATGAAAATATTACGGAAGTTTCAAGTGGAGTACCTAGTGTATCGTAAGTTGTTGCCAAATGATCTCTTTTTCTTTCAGACTTCCTGTGGAGTTAGAGTAGATGCTTTGGCACGAGTTCGCAAGCACACATGTTTAGGTAAAGTGCCTGGGGGTGTCGGGAAGTCTGGGAGTGGGGGTTCTCCCCAGGTGACGACTTCCTACCCTCTGGATTTATCTTGTGTTGTGGAGATATCTCAAGTCTTCTTAAAGGTGATAAAATTGCTGGAAAGTTCCATTCTAAGCAAGGAGATTCACTAATAAAGAGAGGAAAGAAAGGCCACTAAGTCTGGAATCCAAGAGTCGGCTCATTTAAGCCTTGGCTTAGTTTTGTCATGACTCTTTCCAGCTGCAGGGTAACTGTTACTTGTAGTTCAGTTTAGTGCCACCCCTTGTTGACACCCACCTACAACATGAGCCTTTCTCTGCGCAGTTCTACAACTGCTTTCTTCTCAGCCCTTCCCTTATCCCTCAGATTATTTGGATCTAGAAGGTGGTCTAGCACCAGCCTCCAACAGGCAATGGAGCAAACAGGACTGTCCTCTAGGGTAATCTGGGACCCCACGGTCCTTACTTAGTCCTAGAGCAAGAAGGAAGATGGGTCCAGCTCCTGCTCTCTCTTCTCTCACAGAGAAACCCATGGTCTTAGCTGTGTCCTCTGAGATGAGGACTCTAAACATGTTCCCCCCAGACCCAGGTGTCCCTCCTCTTCTTCGTTTCTAAATGTCTATTGGATGTCCAAATGAAACCTAATGGGACTGAAACCGTATCCACCTTCTTGCCCCCAAACCAGCTCTCTCTGAGCATCCAGCTATGCTGACTAATGACTGCAGCAGTCTCCCATCGCAGCAGCCAGAAAAGGCTGAATCACACCTCACAGCTCCCTGTTTTATCCCCGCCAATTAACCAGTTATCAGATCATTTCAAGTTATTCCTCCAATCAGTCCTTTCCACCTTCATTCCTGCTGCCGCCACTGCGTGGGCCAGGCTATCGTCTACTTGTATCTGGGGTGTGGCCAAGTTCTGATGCTTGGCCTGCCTGCCCCTGGCCTCCCTTGCTCCACAACCAACCAGGCCTTTTCCTAAAGCACTACCGCGTGCTGGTTGCCGCCTCAGCAGCTCTCCACGCACGGCGCCCTCTTCTCTGCCACACAGCCTCATGACTCAAGCCTCAGTGGGTTCCCCTCATTGTTAGCCAGGCACTGCACACTCCTGACACCCTGCTTCTGCTCGATGCAGTTATTTCCCTTGCCTGGAATTCTCTCCCTCTTTCTTGCCTCTTAGCTAAATTCTAGCCATCTTTAACACTGGGTCACACCCCTGGCTGAGTTGCACCCTATGGTTTAGAAAATAGGATGAAGGGAAGCTGAGAAGAGTTGCTTGCTGTTCACTAGAAGTAGAAAATTAGTCCACCCCTGGGGCAGATTTTCGCTTTGTTTTGGGAAAATCAACACAGTGCTGTATAGTCGCCGTCAGCCTGCACACAGATGTTAACTGTTCTGGTTCAGCAGTGTGGACAGCCAGGCCTTGGGAGAGAGGACTGATTTTTCTTTTCTTCCCTGAGGCTCGAGGAGAGGAACTGGGGATGGAGGGAGACTGAACTGGTCCTGTGGAGGTGGCTATTGTCAGCTGAAGTTGGGAAAGTTGCTGCGAGAGATAGAGAGCAAAGAGTCCTTCCTGAAGAGGTGGGAGGAGCCCTGGTCTTTTCACTTTGGGAACCAAGTATCTTGGCACAGAGCTGGTAAGGACGCTGTGTCCACCTCTGAATAGAGGTCAGCATCTCTCTAGAACCCCATTGGAATCCGAGGAGGCAACAGCCATGGAGAATGGCCCCCACCCACCCAGGAGCATCCCCAGCAGAAAGACCTTTCGTAGACCTCCACAAGCTTTATCATGACTGGAGTATAGACTGCATATTGGGACATCATGTGAGATGCCCTGTTGGGAGCTCTCAGAAATACTAAATATCACCAGGGTGGTGCGTGGTGTCAGTGTAACTCACAGTTAAGGTGGCAACAAATCATTTATACCATAGACAAGAGAAAACAAGGTGTGCAGCAACAGATAGAAAGCCATGCTGCACTGTTAACTGTGGTTGCCTCTGGGTGCCAGTGTTGTAGAGAATTCATTTTCTTCTTTATATTTTGATGAGAATGTCCAATTTTCCTACTAGAAGCAATTGCAAGTAGGAAGAAAAGCTAAGAATACAGAATATTTTATCTTCTTTCCCCTTCAAGGCTCAGCGGGAATCTGTATCGCCGATGCCTGTGCCAACAGGAGTACCTTAGGTGCAGCGCCAACCTGCAGGTGGAGGGGGCTGTGTTTCTTCCTGGTTCCGGGAAGGGACCTCTCTCCTGCCACTGACGCCACACTCTCAGTCCTCCCACTGGAGCTACTTCTCAGACACGCCCAGCCTGCTCCCACTCTGGGCCTTTATCCTGCTGTTTTCTCCGCTAGGACCCTCCTTTCCAGGTCTCCCAAGACACCTGGGCCCTCTGCGGATCGCCTTCACTTGTGACTCAAATGTCCCTGCACAGTGAGGCTTTTCTTGACTGAATTAAGTTTGTATGCTCTCTCCCCATGTCCTGCTCTATTTCTCCTTACCATATGCATCGTCACTGGCTATGCATTGGGCTCGTTCGCTCTCTCTCTCCTTATGCCAGCAAGTACGCTCTGCGAGGGGAAGGTGTTCAGTCTGCCTTCTTCTCTGCTATAAGCTCAGTGCGTGTACACATACATGCCTGATATCTGGAAGGCGCTCAGTAAATATTTGTTGAGTGAGTGAATGACATTTTTAAATAGCAATAGTTACCACGTACTAGATACTGCAGTAGGTGCTTTAGTAGTTTCCTTATTCAGCCTTCACAGAGTTTTGAGGTAGGTAACACAATCTCTATTAAGGAGATTAGAACACTTAAGCTCAGAGAGGTTGGGTGGCCGAGGCAGAGTGTCATTGGAATGCAGGCCTGTCTGCACCAGGGGCCGGGGGCCTTCTATTTCAGGAGACCTTTTCTATCTTTATGGTTTGAGGATGTGGCCTCCTAAGGCTTTCTGCAGATGCTGTTCTCCTTCCACATGGACACAGGGTTACTGCAGCAGGTCTGGCAGATATTTCAGGGACTTTGTCTCTCAAAAATTGGCTCCTCTCCCATGTAGAGTCCTGTAACCACAGATGCCAACTTGCCACGTCCCTCTTTATCACCTCTACCCTCTAAGGTAAGTGTGTCCAACCTCCAGCCTTATGGCCACATGCAGCCTGGGACAGCGAGTAGTGCAGCCCCACCAGACTATAACTTCTAACATTATTATTATATTTTTGATAAAGTCTCACTCTGTAGTCCAGGCTAATCCTGGACTATGTTGCTCAGGCTGGCCTTGAACTCAACAGCAACTTTTCTGCCTCAACTTCCCAAGTGCTGGGATTACATGTGTGTTTCCTCTGCTAGGACCCTCCTGGCTTATGTGGTGTTGAGGAATTAAGCTGATCCTTCATTCTCATTTTGTGGGGTGTGTGTGTGTGTTTTTTTTTTTTCAGTGATATTTTTATTGACTCAACTGTACAATACTTGGGCTGAAACTGTGTAGGGATGTAGGATGTAGGGACAACAGGATGCTCCCACACACACTGTCAGTCGAATTGAAACCCCTATGTATCAGATGTCACCTGCTCTTGTACAAATTGGCAAGTAAAATGTAGCAATTACTGACCACAGAACCTCAATGTAGCATGTCTGCAGGTGCCTGTGAAGATAGGCATTTATTGTTATTATGCAGGCATTTAAGTTTTCATAGATATTAAGCTTGGGATTGTTATTTTGTTTAATGATTTAATAAGTTAAAATATTAAAAGATGAATTTTGTTATATAGGGAGTGATTGAAAAATACAGTGAATGTTCAGTGGTTTAAAAAAATATATTACGGTAGAAGACACATTGTCACCAACCCCTTTCAATCCTCTTTTCTTTGAATACACTTATCTTACTGCTTTTGCCACTTTCTAAAGCAGTTCTGGAAGTCCTCTTTCATGAGTATCTTTACAATATATAATAAAAAAATATACAGTGACTCTGCTGATAAGTGCCACCCCATGGAAATGCAGGTTCTTGAAACATTATGGTGTGTCCTTATCTACCTTAGTCACCAGATCTGGCACTGTGTAACTTCTGGCTCTTCCCCAAAGTCAAAATGACCATGAAAGGAGAATATTTTGAGTCAGCTCAGGACACTCACAAAAGAGAACTTCCAGAACTGATTCAGAAAGCTATGAGCTATGGAGTGTCTTTGGAGCAGAGAACAGTATTTTGAGAGGGATTAATTACAATGTGTCCTTTACTGTGAAAAATTTTTTAAAAATCACATTTTTAATTTCACCTTGTATATAATAACTATATTATATATTGCCTATTTTATACATTTTAAATGCAGTCTAAGACAATGCCTCTTCACTCAGTGTGGCCCAGGCAAGCTGAAAGTCTGAACACCTATGCTTTAGGTAGAGTATCATATAAACCAGCAATGCCAAAGTTTTTTTCTCTCTCAGGGCTGTTTTTCCACCAGGAGGTTTATTGTTCCCCAAGTGCCCTCAGAGGGGCTTAGTATCAGCAAAAATCTGGAAGATTTTGTTTCAAGTTCTGAATCTGCCCCCACTAATTAGGTCATGATCTTGAACAAGTCATTTAACTAGTTTATGGAGGAAACTAGAGGGGAAATCTTCTTTCCTGTGGTTTCCCATTAGTGTCCTCATGTTGGCAATGTCAAACGTTCCTCATAGGGCTGTGTACAATGCATGAGACCACATGGTTGTCATATTTACCACCATGCTTGGCACAAAGGCTCGATATGCTCTGGCTGCCACCGTTACTGGATATGACTGGCTGGAGAACTGGGCCCTCCAACATCAGCTGGTAGGCTGAGGTGTGGAGTATGGATTGTAGCTGATTTATCCTCCACTCATCTACTAAATTTTTCTAAATCCTTGTTCCTTGCACTGACAGTAGTTCTTATTCAGGCGACAGTCATGACATTCAAAAGGCCTTGAGCATATGAATCAAGGCCCATTATGCAGGGGCTGCAAACTAGCAGCCACCTCAGGAGCACTACGGGCCTGCTGGATATTAAGAATGTAACCAACCTGTGTCTGTTTCCAAATACCATCCTCCAAATTCCCATGGGTCAGAAATCTCAGCTCTGGTGAATGTCAAGATTCTTGCCATTGTCAAAACCTTCCCATTGTCCAAGATTAAGATTTATATTTTTCAAGGGAATTTCCTTCATTAGCTTTGCTTTCTAGTTGTACTATAATTATGATTTGAGGTAATCCATCTGCCATCACTCTCTCAATCCTTCTCGCCCCAAACATACAGTGTTTTGCCTAGAAATATCTAATTCTATGTGTCTGGAGGAGAAACAGATAGGAGGAATCCGGGATTTTCTTCTCCCTCAAGTGAATGACGACAAACAATAGGGAAGTTCACCTCTTCCCCTAATATGGCCAATGTCTGTTCTGCACACAGGCCCAGAAGCCACATTCTTGGTATGTCTGAGAAGCTGTTGATGGCATCTGTAGCACGGTGGGTCTTTTGTCCTGAGGCAAGGGTAAGGGTTCTGCCAGCCTTTGTACCATCTGGAAACAACGTGAGGAATTGCCTTTGCAGGTCCACAAATGTTATTTGATCATTCCATGGCATGAAAGACTAATTTAAGGCTCATAAGAGAAGACAGACTAAACACTGGGGAAACATGGTCTGTCGGGGCAAAATACGCTCAGGTTGAGCAAAAAATACGCACTTAATATGTAGTCAGAGCTCTGAGAACAGAGAGAGGAGGCAGAATTGGAGTCACCTTTCAGATAGTCCCCCAGCTTTATTTTAGCCTCCTTTTACCCTCCTGCGGGGCAGCATCTTGTCATAATTATCTTGGCTCCACAGTCCCTGTATCTCCAGAGTCAGTGGTATCTGAACAAAGATGAGTCATGTGACAGATGACCCAAATCTGGAAGGAGTCCCAAGAAGAGAATGTAAAATAGTGAAAAATGCAAGCTCTTGACTCAAACTTCAGGTCCAATCTGTGTTCTGTCACAGACTATCTGTGAGACTTTTATAACTTCTCTGAGTTTGCTTGCTTAGTGAAAATGCAACAGATAATATCTATCCTGTAAGACTATTACAAAAATCATTAAAACACACATAAAGCCTGAAGAAATTGGCTCATCATAGAAATTTAATAAATGTCAAGTATTGCCATCCCTAGTATTTATAAAATGGAAGAACTTAATAGTAACTACTTTGCAATGTGATTGTAAAAAGTAGAAAAAAAATGGGATTACAGTGATTATAGCCCTTGCCTAAGAAGGGTGAGGGTCTGGGCTCAATCCCCCACACCACATACTAGCTGGGTGTGGTGGTGCCTATCTGTAATCCCAGCAGTCATGAGGCTGAGATAGGAGAATTGCCATGAGTTCTAGGCTAGCCTGGGCTACACCGTGAGTTCAGAACTAACCTAGACTATAGAGCAGGACCCTGTCTCAGAAAAATAAAAAATAAAAAAATTGTCTTTTGACCTACTACAGATGTTTAATAAATGATACTGTTTATTTCTGTCTTTGCCATGTTGTTTGACCTTGAGCAAAGCCACTTCTGTCATCGGTAAAATGGAGAGTAATTCTACTTCTCCTCATTCCCTCGAAGAGCGCAGTAGCAACTGCAGATGATTACACGTCTTATTTGCTCCTTGGAGTTGTGATAACTAAAACCACACACAATATATTGAGGGCCAGTAAAAGAAAACAATGTGCTAGAATGACACACACTGGATTAGGAGGGAAGAGACTTGGATTCTAGTCTTGATATTGTCTTTAACCAACCAAATGACCAGCCATTGTGAATACAATGTGAGAAATTAACATTACGTTTCTCTAGGGCAAAGCTAGTATTCATAAGATTGATTGATTGGATAGGAGGTTGAACCCAGAGCTTTTGACCGGAAATATATTCCCAGTGCTTTTTTTAATTGCTTTTTTTTTTTACATTTGGAGATACAATCAGTCACTAAGTTTCCCAGGCTGAGGTTAAACTGTGATCCTCCTGCCTCAGCATCCCAGCGTGCACAGAACACGCCACCACACTCAGCCTGAGTTTTCCCATTTTAATACCCTGGTATCAGCGGAGTAGTTGGCACAGCAGAGAACACTCAATATTTTCACTGTGCTTAATAAATTATAAAATGCTCAGAAGTAATATTTTAAATCATCACTAGACTTTTTTTTGCCTTTAAGCTGACAGCTTTGGTCTAATTTGTTGGATCTGACCTGTTGGATCCCTGGGCCTGTGTCCCAAAGTAATTTATACTCCACGCCAACTTTAACATACCCAGAAATGCTCTCTGGTCACAACTAGAAGTAAAAAACTCACAGCAAAAACAAACCGCAGCTCTAGGGAGTTTCACAATCCCGCCCCATCTATGGTATGGGTTCCACTCCTTGCAAGTTTCCCTTGTATTACGTACTCATTCTGTACAAGGTGAAGTTGGTAGGTACTGTGACCCCAAGAGATGCCTGACAGGAGGTGATAGGCAGAAAGCAGCAGAGAGAAACATGTAAGAGCACTGTGCTTCCTGATGCCAGGGGAGAGATTTTCAAAGTAGAACTTCTTGACAGTGGGAGACATCATAGGCACCCTCCAACACACTACATAGTATTTCAGCATTCTTACACCATTTAGTGTCTCAGGGATTTGGAAGAAGAGGGAAACTTGTACAGGCTGAGAAACAAGAGGTGGAGACAGCCAAAATGTCCTTGGTCACTATCACAGTGCTCGGTGGTACTGCCCGAGAACAAGAACACTGGCACATGGAGGGTGTTCTCCAAATCTGTCACATAGCACGCAGTCTTTTTCTCAGGCTGAGGGGATCTGTCATTTTAAGTCATTTTTAATATGACCCCCCCCGCCCCCGCGCCCCATGCCCCTTTCCATGTCTTTGCTCTATCTCTACCCATCCCTTCCCCCAGAACCTCAGGGGACTCACTAATGGTAACTTCAAGCAGTCCTCCACTGGGTCAGGTGTCCCTTTGTAGCCTTCAACTTAATGTACTACATCTGGTTTATTTGTGTTTTCCTGTTCCTTCAAAGCAGGATGTCTTACTTCCCAAATCCCCCAAACAGTGCATCAAACAATCAAGATGCTCCGTGTATATTTATTATACTTCTAATTTATTGCACTTGAATAGCTAAGCAAATAGAGGTATGTGTCAGTCTGTATTTTAAATATATAATAGACAAAAAAGTCGGAGGCCAGTCATCAAGTAAGCTATCTTTATGATGTACCAGCACATCAGAAAGCTGAGCTCCTTCAAACCATTAACACACAGCAATACAATGCTGCATATGTTCAAGATCACACAATAAACATCTTTCAACCGCTTTTCAAAAAGCAGCAAAACTCTACAGCAAAATCGTAACAGGAAAAAGTTCAGTTTCACTTATATACAGTATTTAATAATATATTAAATGTAACACAACTTAAGATACAGAATCTATCTAAATACTTAAATCACACAAGTTGTTCAGAAAAAAGGACTCTCTCCCGACTTACAGCACTCATGACTCAAAGCAGTAGCTCCCACGATCACAGGGCTCTTTTGGCCACCTTTCAACCAGTCCTCATCAGTGGCTGTGGCCGGCCCTGGCATTGGCTCTAGACCTGGCGCTGGCGCTGTGGGCCTCCCCTGCCACGCCCTCAGGATTCTGCCCCGGCTGGTGCTGCGCTTTCTCATGGAGCCACGAACCCCAAGACTTTGATACTGGTTTTTAGGGGCCCCCGAGAAAATTCATATTCCGGTGTACTGGTGTGATAACTGATATAGCGCTCCGTACAACATCTTCCCTAAGAAGCCTCTGTGGGCACCCCAAAAAGGAAATGGCACTTGGAAGGCCAAGTACCCCGCCACCGGCGTGCTTCCCTGGCTCTATTACCTTTCACGTAAAGCCCAGGTTTATCCTTAAAGAGACCCAATCTGGGGCACCTCCTCCCTGCCCCTCCTCGTCCAGAGTTTTAGTTTGCTGACTGGATATTAATACAGTCGAAATCAAAGGCACACTGCAGATGCTCCGCGGCCCTGTGACGATCTCCGGGGCGGATCCTTCAATCTCGATAGCCGAGCTCACCAGCTCGGAGCCTGTGATGGGGGCCTTCTTCCTGCCCTTCCCCAGCGGGAACCGCACCAACTCGGCCACCGTGTGGTCGAGGCGCCGGGGAGCGCGGCAACAGCCCGATCCCCCCGTGGCGTGCCGAGGTCCCCGTCGGGGCTGGGGATCTCCTCCTGAGAGATGGCAGAGCCCGGGTCTCACCGTCATCGGCCGCCATCCTGCTCCCTCTCGGCCCCAGGGTCCCGCCGACCCCCCGAGCGCGGGTGTTCGCCCCGTGTTTCCGGGCAGGCAGGCGCACCGCGTGTACACGCCCGAGGTGTGCGAGCCGCCGCGCAAGTCCCCGACCCAGGGCTCGGACGGTGGCCGGAGGGGCGGGAAGACTGGGAACCGCGGCACGGGGACCTCGGGCTGCGGACCGAACAGCGCAGGTCTCGTATTCAACGCCGCGGGCGCCCGCGACCTACCGCGCAGCCTCAGTCCGCGCCCGCGCAGGGCCACTTCCGGCCGCCTCAGCCAAGATGGTGGCGCCGGGTCGCACGGAGCCCTGCCTCTTCCGGCCCGGGTTCCAGGGAATGGTGGGGCCGTGTGCGTCCCGCATTGCCTTACCTTGCCTTGGCCCGCCTCCGTTTGGAAAGCTGGGGGAAGGGCGATGTAACCTGGGCCTTCCCATTCAAGGCATGTTTTGATGTACAAAAGATGGGATAGAAATAGCTCCGTTCCCACAGCAAGTATTGATTTATCAGTGTGAGTAGCTCAAATTTTGAGTGCTTTCCTGTGGCTTAAGCACAGAGTGGATTGAGGCAGAGATTGGGAGATTAGCGTACTGTGTGGGCCAGTTAGTGGAGGGCCTCGAACAGGATGCTGGGGAAACCGAAGTTTGTTTTGGACACACGGGGAGAGAATACAGTGGGAGCAAGGAGTGACCTGGACAGATCTGTGTGAGTCTCTGGTGGCTCCGTGGAGGGTGGATTGGAAAGGGGAAGGCAAAAACCTGGGTATCCAGTTTGGAGGATTGTAGTGCAGAGTAGGAACTGGGACCTGAACTGGTACAGGGAGGCACTAAGAAATGCTGGTCAGTGGATAATTATGAGGAGCTGGTAAGGACGGGAGATTTTGTACCGATAAAAAGACAGTAACAAGAAGCTGGGTTGGTTTCATAGGGCTGTAATCCTTGTACTCTTGGAGGCAGAGGCAGGAAGTCTCAAAAATATAAAAACATGCTGGGGTTTGTAGGCCAGTATGAAGGCCCTCAAAATAAAAGCTTCGTGAAGAATAGTAACTAGTTGGAGGAAAGGAAAATGGTTTCTTTTCTTTCCTTCCCCCCATCAGACTCATCACCTCCCACCCTTCTGACTTTGTTCTTACGCACTCCAGACTTTTTCTAGTCCCTCTCTCTTTTCTTTTTTCCACCAGTTAGGGCCCAAATTAAACACCCATCTTTTCAAAGTCTTAGTTGCCACCGGCCTGAAATTTATTACTATCATCTCTGAATTGCCATAGCAATTTTTATTTGTTTAACAGCCTTGTAATACAGGCCTTATCTGCTTTTCAAATATTAATTTATTTGATTCTCAGTAAGGTAACTATGCTGTCATTATCACTTCATAGATGATTGTGACTTCCTGTAGCAATTGCCATTTACTACCTGTAATCTTGAGCACATTACCTGAACTCCCTGACCGTCAGTTACCGTATCACTACAGTGGGTATAATAGTAGTATTAAGAGATTATGTGAAGTGATGCCCATATTCATTTAACAAGATGCTTGGTCCACACTAAGTATTCAATAAATGTTAGCTGTAATTATTAAGTATTTTTATGTGCTGATATTGTAGCCTTGCTAGGTGAGTGGTGTACCCATATTTTACAAGTGAGGTAACACACAAAGAGGTTAAGTAACTTGCCCAGCATCAGACAGCAGAGATTTGACACATAAGAGTATGACCATGCTGTTAATCACTACATTAATAGATGCTAATTGTTATTATTATTTACCACACTTTGCTTTGTATTATAATTGTTTTTGTTTTTATTTTACCTTCTCCAAACTGAACATCCTAAAAAACAGGACTCTTTTTAACACTTTTTGAAGAGTTTCTCATAATTAGCACTCACTATATATTTGTAATAATAAATGATGGAAGCCTTCACTTTTATTTCCTAAGGAAAGAGCAGCTATTTATTTTAAGTATATGTCAGACAGATTCTCTAGATATAAGCATGAAATCTTCCCTTAAAAAACTCAAAAATGTATACTCAATATTGTAAGACTTAAAAAAAAAAATCTGAAACTGTGTGAATGAAGCAGGGGGATGTTTATTATGGTCTAGCTTGAGGCTATTATTAGTTTGTAGTGTGCCAAACATTTTATGTACAATATAATTTAGTCCTCACAAATTCCTATTAGGAAGGTATTGTTATCCTCATTTTACAAATGGGGAAACAGTTACAGAGAGGTTAAATCACTTGCCTTAAACCACCCATCTGTTGTGTACTAGCCCGGAAATGCAGACTCAGATCTGCCTGCTCTGAAGACAGTTTTCACCATGACCACCTCACAGGGCTTCTTAGTTTAGCCACCCCTGTCTAAAAGGAGGATTCTAGAGATAAATGGTCTACGTACATGTTTTTGTCATTGCAGTCATGGTTGAGAAGATGTAGACATGGATAGGAGCATGCAGGAGCTACATCGAATGGAAAGAATTTTGAGGGAGAAATTAGCAGTAATACAGCTGAATTTAAAAACTGAGTAAATAAAGTAATACTCTTTTGAAAAAGGAACCAACTACCAATACAGCATGGGTGAGTTTGGCAGGCATAGTGAATGAAAGGAGAAAGATGGAGCTGGATGTGGTGGTGCATACCTGTAATCCCAGCGCTCTGGAAAGCTGAGGCAGGATGATCACAAGTTTGGATTCAGCTTGGGCAACAACGTAGTGACTCAGTGAAACCCTGTCCCAAATTAAAAAGGGGTAGGGATGTAGCTCAGAACAAAGGCCCTGGGTTTAATCCCACACACTCAAAAGGTTATACATCCAATATGATTCAATTTACCAGATGTCCAAGGTAGGTTAAACTAATCCAAGGTGATTAAAAACTAGGACAGTGGAGGCTCAGGGTGGGGTCAGCTGGAAGGTGATGTTCAGGGAACTTTCTAGGGTGATGGAAATGTTCTGTGTTCTGATTTGAAACTAGGTATACATTTGACTAAACTGACCAAGCTATACATTTAATACCTATACATTTCATAGCTTATAAGTTATACCAGAAAATTACAAAAATAGCACCCAGAATGAACCAAATAAGTGTCAAAGCTGGTGATAAGTATGAAAGGAGGATGAACTTTGCTTTAGCTCTGTGGGTCCCTAGGTGCTAAATCTCATCCTGGAGGGATCTAAGCAATTGGTTTTCCAGGGTTTTTGTTTGCTACGGAACTGGGGATCAAGCCCAGGGCCTTCATACTAAGCTACATCTCCAGCATATTTTTATTTTAAATTTTGAGACAGGGTCTCTAAAACTGCAATTCTTTTGCCTCAGCTTCCTAAAGTACTACTGAGATTATAGGCCTGCACCACTGGTGCAGCTAGTTTTCCAGGTTTGGTTGTATCCAGCAGGTACTGGACAAAGCTGACTTTTTAAAAACAATACTTAATGTAAAGCCAAGCTCAGTGGCACAGGCCTGTAATCCCAGTACTTTAAAAGGTTGAGGCAGGGGAATTGCAAGATGGAGACTAACCTGGGCAACTTAGCAATTTGGTGAAGACATGTCTCACATTAACACTAAAAAGGGGCTGGGAAAGTACATTTAGAGCCATGACCCTGAGTTCAATCCTTAGTATCACAAAACCCAAAAACTTACCTAAACTGTTGAAAGGGAGGTGAGGAATATCTAGGTTAGGGAATAGTGAAAGAAACATGACTTTTAGAATTGAGCCTTCCTGAAGGAAGCTCTCTGTGGCCTGCAGTCTGTGAATGCCCACAGTGTTTAGTATAGTTTAGTGTGTGGAAGGGATGAGGATAGGACAGACTGTCCTGGAATGTTTAGCACTCTGTGGGGGTGTGGGAAAGGTGTCAGTTTGAGCACTGAGTCAGGTTCTTACCCATCCTGTGACCTTACATGGGATGCTGACCCTCTCCGGGCCACTAGTTCTCATCTTTAGTCCTGACCTCACTGTGCTTAGCACAGGACTACTTTGAGTTTCAAAGAAGATTATAAATGTAAATATGTTTTTCAGGTGTTTTTCCTTTAAGAAACTAAAATGTTACAGATTTGTATGTGTGTGTGTGTGTGTGTGTGTGTTTAAAGAAGTGGTAGAAAAATCCCTGTAATGAGTATGACTGGCCTCTCATACAGACATTTTGGAATGAGCTTTTCTCATTCCTACTTGAAAAAAAACCTGTCTGGCCAAAAAAAGATTAAATAAAGAAATGTCAAGTACTGACACTCCATCCCAGGCCAGTGAATACTTTGGTGGGGAGCCAGGGTTATCTTGTTAGATTCCTTCTAAACTTGGCAATGGAGTCCTCTAAGCTCTTGAGTGCTTTTTTCACCAGATGCTGAGTAACAGGTCACCCCACATCTGAGTGGGTCCCACACTGCGTAGGTACTTGTGTCTTCCTTGTTTCCCGCTGACGGCCTTGACAGCCGTGCAGCAGATCTGGCACACAGAAAGGATCAGAGGAAGCGCTTTGTCTGCGTCCCCAGGCCCAGGCAAAATGAAGCCCAGTGTTGTCAGAACAGAGCCGGCAGAGCGTGGGGCTTGGGGTTCTGTTTGTGTGGCTGAGATTGAGGCAGGATGGCCAGGCGGATGATTCGATCTGACTTGGGTAATGAAAATTGTTTGTTACTGTTTGAAGAGCAATTGTGTAAGCAACAGTACTCCTGTGTTTGGCTGCCTGTGACTCACCAGTGTCTGTAACATAACACCGAGCTCAGAGGAGGAGCAGACCCGGCCGGCAGGGGAGGGCAGAGGGGCCCCTGCCCGTTCACCCCCTATCCCTCCGGCGCTGGCCCACTCCCTCTCTAAAGCTCGAAGAAGAGTTAGTGAGAAGGTATTTGCCACCTGGACACATGAGGCCCAGTGCGAGGGGAGAGCGAGCGAGCGAGCGAGAGGCTGGCCAGGAGCCAGGGCCCTGGTCTGAATGGCTGTTGCCAAGGGGCTGCCAACAGCCCATCGCAATCCCCAAGAGGCTGGGCCGGGGCGGCCCCCGCCGCTGACGACCAGCTCACGCCATGCCGGCCGTGATCGGAATGTGCGGGCACCGGGGCCCTGGGCGCCCAGCGGGGCCTTTCCCCGGCGCTGGCTGCCGCCGGCCGGATTAGAGCAGCTTCTCTGACCCCCCTTGTTATTCTGGGCGCACTGCGCACCGAGCACAGCGCATTCATCTTTATTAGTTCTAATTGCTTCCCCGTTCTAATGGGATCTTGATATTCCCATACAATTGAAAGGAAATGTATTCATTAAAACAATTCTTCTCCTAACTGCCGCTTGAAGCTGCTCCTCTTAGTGACATTGTCTCTCTCCCCACAGCCTGCTGTGGCCTGTTGTTAAGACTCCAGTCAAAAGCCAACTTTGGGTAGCAAACTTTCCTTGCAGGAGTTTCCAGACGCTGGAGAGAGGGTGCTTTTTAAATAGCTCACACACAGGAGTTGGAGGCCAGCTGGTGGAACTGGGGGTGCTGCCCCTGGTGGATGGGGGAGAAGGGCTGGCCTCCAGCTCTGCCTCCCTAACAATGACCCCTTTCTGCGCTCCGGCTCCTTTGCAGAGGGCTTCCCCCCCTGTCATGTGTGCCAAGCTTTCTGTTTATGCCATGAGCAGTTACTAGGTGTGTTCCAAGCACAGGGTGCTGAGAAAGGTGCTGTGGGAGGTGGGGAGAAGGAGCTGAAGTTCCAGGATGTTTATGGCCTTGGTGGGTGGCAGTCAGTCCCAAGCACCTAGGGTTAGATAAGGGGGGGAGTTTAGGAAGATTGTCAGTATCCACAAAGCTTCTTAAGGTTGAGAATTTAGAAAAGTAGGCTATTACTTAATAAATGTGTTAGACAAATGAAAGTACCATGTCCGCTGTGAAGAGTTAGAGCCAAAATGTGAACACCGGCTGCTGCTGCTGTTATTTATTTATTATTATTATTATTTATATATAGAAACAGAGTACTCCTGTTTGGCTAAGTTGCCTTGTCTAGGCTGGAACTTATGATGCTCCTGCCTCAGCCTCCTGGAGTGCTGGAATTACAGGCATTTGAGGCCACATCGAGCTTACACACCAGCCTCCGACCAAGCATGGGCTGTTCTTGCAGCGCCTTGCTGTATCTCGCGTCGTACCTGTCGGGGTCATCAGAGAAATTTTAGTGTGGAAGGTGGTGTTTGATTTCCCTCAAGGCCTTCGGGGTGATGAGTTGCCGACAGGTAGATGGTGTGGACTCCCAGGAGCTGGGAGGAAGCTGGCTTATCAGAAAAGACCAGGAGTCCAGGTGGCTCAGAGACTGGAGTGGGCATGGCAGAGTCATAGCAGAAACAAGGTGGAAAGTTGTGGGGACCAGACCATACCAAGCACTGGATGTCAGGTGCCTGGATTTTATCCTACAGGTACTTCTCCAAGGAGGAAACTTAAAGACTCGGCTTAAACACAGCATTTCTTTCAGGAGAATCATTTTTCCTCGAGGTGAGTAATTTTAAACATCTTCCTATTAAAAGAAATTCAAATACATCATGGAGTAGAATGCATGATTCTCGTGAACTTTTAAGGGAACGTAGGAGATGGCTAAGGGAGTCTCGGTATCTGCAGGGCCTTTGGGAGGCCAGTCCCCCAGAGAACTTAAGGCATTTCTTTGTCTGCCCTTTGTATACTTCAGCAATAAAGTTTGAGAAATACTGATTTTGGATGACACATTTTGATCTGAAAATAATTAACTGTGTCTCGAGAAGGTGGCAGGGCCTCTGAGACTGGGTTGAATAGGACAGGGTCAGGATAGAGGACTAGCTTGGAAGCTGTTAGAATGAACTTTGAGAAGATGTGAAGAGCCTGAGGGCTGCTTGGGCCCCCAGACCCACCCTCCCTGGCCCTTTGGCGACAGCTGCCTGAGGCACCCCACATTGCAGTTGTTCTTTCCTCTAAGCAGACTCATGGTAAGCTAGTTGGGGCGAGCGGACTGTAGCAGAAGCAGTTGAGGGAGCGCCTGGACCAGGAATGAGTCTTTCCAGAGGACCTTCACGCCTTGGCCTGCTTGCTGTCTCTTCCGGTGTCTAACCAGCCTCTGGGCCAACAGGTCTATTAATGCTTTTGCTGCAAGGCAGGTGGCTGGACCAGAGATTTTGGGGAGCCTCTCCTTGTTGCAGTGTCTTCATATGTTGTTGGACAGTTGCATGGTACTTAGCACGGCTGCCAGTGCTCTGGGGTCCAAAGAGATGCAGGAGAATAAAAGACAGGCCAGAATTTCAGCTGATGATCAAGGCCACATTTATTCCTCTTTATCATCAGTAGATGCATATAGCTGATCTCAGCTACTCAGAATCCCTTATATTCATACAGCTCCTTTCAAATGGGTAAATTATAAGAAACTGTTGTTTTCTGAAGTATCTTTTTAACATAAGCACCAAAAAATACCATAGTGCTTTATTGCTTCTCCTTTTAGATGGGATTGTTTATTGTTGAGAATTGAGAAAATCCTAGCCATTAAAAATAGAACAAAAATACCATCTATAATTCTACCACCCAGGGGTAATCATAATGAATATACACTTTGATGGTATCCTTTCTAAAATTTTCTAGGCATATAAATCTTTAAATTAAAATATGGAGTAATCTTGGATATAGCTTTGTATATACATGATGTGTATTTCTTCTCATGTCTTGTACATTAATAAATATTGCTTTATAAGGTAATTATTTGTGATTGATATTATCCCATAGACCTCATGTCACCTTTAATCCTTATTGTTACACATTTAGATTGTTCAGTTTTTATTATTTAGTATAATGTGATAAGCTTACTTGTGCTAAGTTTTTCAAAATACAATATTATAATTTATTTTATGCAAGTAACTATTTCATTGCAGAAAATATAAGCTCAAATAAGAAAAATTAAATGCATATGATCTAATCAGCCAGAAATCTTATCTGTATGTCTTTCATTGCCTGTCCTTGCAGATTTTACTCTGTGCGTATATTTATATCTCTGTGTAAATACAGACACTGAATAAAGTTTGCAAGTCTGTGTTGTTTATTACAATACTATCTGCTAATCTACTTTTTCTTAAAAATGTGATTTTCCTTGTCATTGAACAATTTCAAAATTATTAATTAATTTTATTGCTTTTAATAATACACTGCGTAAGTGCAGAAGTACTTATTTGTTTGATTGTTTGAGTTAGTTCTACCTAGAGCATTCTTTTTCTTTCTTTTAAAAATTTTTTGCAAGAGTTCTTTAACTACTAAGTCTTTTAAATTCTTTGTTATGTGCAACTATCTCTCCCAAGTTATTATTCTTCCTCGAGAATTATCTGAGATAAGTTTTTCTTTTATTTTGTAACCATAGAAATAAACATGATCATTTTATAAAAATTAGAAAATACAGGTGAAAATAACTCTTAATAAAAAACACTGAGTCATAGCAGCTAGCGATAAGCAGTGTTCATATTTTAGTGTGTATCTTCCTAGAGTTTTCTATTTCCTGATGTATGAGTAGAGCTATATATTGTGATATTTGAAAAACAAATTTGGATTATTCTCTGTATATTCCTGTGACTTGCTTTACTCACAGAATGCAGTTTGAAATCTTTTTGAGCCAGCTCAGATGAGTCTGCCTCACTATATTAATTTTGTTTTGAGAATAGACAATACCTCTACATGGTTCAAAAATCAAAGCAATGTAAAAAGCTGCACGGAGAATTCCAGTTCCTACCAGTTTACCTGGTTCTCTGATTTTTCCTCCTAACCGTCACCACTTTTTACAGTTACAGTACTATTTTTTAAAAAATACAAGCATATACAAATATATATACCCAGGCTTACTTACATAAAAGTTAACACACTATACACGTTACTTAAGTGCTAGGCTTTTGTGTGTGTGTGTGTGTGTGTGTGTGTGTGTGTGTGTGTGATTCTGGGGACTGAACCCAAGGCTTCACACTGAACTGCATCCTCAGGCCTTTTTAGTTCCCCAGGCTGGGCCTGAACCTGTGATCCTCCTGCCTTTGCCTACCAGGGTGCTCCTACCACAACTCCTAGCTAGGACTTACTTTTTTTCTGAACATTTTTAGGTTTACAACAAAATTGAGAGGAAGGTACAAAGATTGTTCATAGAACCCGGCTCCCCTCCCTCCACAAGCACATAACCTTCCCCACCATCAACATCCCCTAGCAGTTTTTTTTATCTTTATAAATAAAAGGGATTTATTTAATTTGCAGTTCCGGAGGTTCAAGAGCATAACGTTAACATCTATTTGGCTCTGGTGAGAGCCTTAAGAGTGAAGAGCATGCCAGTGGTGGAAGTGCTTACAGAGGGGGTCACATGGCAAGATTTTTTGTTGTTGTTGTACTGGGATCAAACTCAGCGCCTTCAAACTGAGCTACATCTTACATCTCCAGACCTCCTTCCCCCCCCCCCCCCTTTTTTTTTGTGATAAGGTCTTGTTAAGTTATTGAGTTCTGGAGGCTGGGCTCAAACTTAGGAGTCTCCTTTCCAAGCCTCTCAGCGCTGGTATTTCAGGCCCAGCAGTTGTCTTTGTTATAGTTGATGAGTCTGAGTCAGGTCATTATCACCTCAAGAGCACAGCTTACATTAAGGTCTGCATTTGGTTCTATGTGTTCTATGGGTTTGGACAAATGTATCCCAATGTACCCACCATATGGCATCATATTTATTGCCCTACAAATCATCTGCACTCCACCTCTTCTTCCTCCCTTCTATCTAGCACTTTGCTTTAAAAAGAATAAGCAAAAACCAATAGTATATTGTGGTAACTTTTCCATATTAGTACAGAGGGAACTCCTGGATATTTCATGGTACAGATGGACCATAATATCTAACTAATTCCATAAAATTGAATATTTGGGTTGTTTGCACTTTAGCTGTTACAGATATTGCTGTAGTATATATATGCCATTTCTGTATGTGTGCAAATATATTTGCAGGAAAATTCTGAGCGTGGAACTGAAGAACAAAGGGGTAAAAAATTAGAAACATTAGTAGAAGGTACTGAATTGCCCTTCCTAAGGGTGCATGATTCTGTATTCTTACCAGCAATAAATGAGAGTGTCCATTTCCCTGCAGCTGCTGCAAGCACGTGCATCTTGGGTATGTGTAAATCTAATCAGTAAAAAAATAGGTACTATGATTTATGCTGTTTTTCATTTTCATTTTAAACAATCAGATTGAATTTTCATATGCTTAAAATTCGTTCATTTCTTAAAAAGAAGCACCTTTTCTATTGGGTTATTAGTCTTGGTTTGTAGGAACAGATTATGTGCTGGGGTGACTGATCCTTCATGACGTAAGTTGCATTTTTTTCCATAGTTATTTGCTTTTTCTTTCCCAACTTGCTTATGGTATTTTTTGCCATGTAGAAGTTTTATGATTATTTTATAGATGTATTTCTTATAGTCTTTTATTTCATGACTTGTGAATACTTAATAATTTAGAAAGGTCTTTTCTAAGATTATAAAAGAGTTTTATTAGCCTTCTGATAATTTTATGATTTATTTTCTGCATTTATATCTTTGATTCCTTTGAAGTTTATCCTGGTATACTGCGTGAAATATTTGTTCATTTGTATCATTTTTGAGTTAGCAAAGCATCATTTATTTAAAAGTCTGCTTTATTTTGTCTCATTGATTTGATATTTATAATGGATCAAATTTCTATATCTATTTAGATCTGGTTTGGGCTTCCTGTTCTGTCCCATTGATCTGTCTACCCAGCATCATTTTTGATAGCTCTATAGTAATGGGTGTCACATAATTCACTTGACTAATTCATTTTTATGAAACATTTAGGTTACTTCTTAATAATTTGAAGCAACCTACTTAAAAAATATTCCAAAGAGTGCTTAGTGAATAAAAAAGTACCTTGCAATACATTTTAAATGTGCATGTTTGTATAGTAGATCAATTTCATCCTTTGAATACATTTTTATATATGGGATTGCTAGGTAAAAGGGATGTGCCTTCATAGGCTCTCTTTCATACATATTGCCAAAATGGCTTCCAGAAAGATTGTACCAAGCTATACTCCCACAAGTTGTGTGTGAGCACCGATTGCCCCTCACCCATGCCAGTGCTCACTATTATCATTCTTTTTAATCATTGCCAATCTGATCAGGAAAAAAAAAGCCTCTCATTGCTGTTTTAATTTGCCTTTCTTTGAATACTAGCGAGGTTGAATATTTTTTCAATTTATGCTGGTTTTTGATGCACAGAAGTTTTTAATTTTTTATGTAGACAAATCTATCAATCTTTTCCTCTCTGGTTTCTGCTTTTGTTGACATGTTTAGAAAGTGCTTCCCCATCCTAAGATTATAAAATATTCACTTATATTTTCTTCTAGTACCTTTATGATTTCATTTCCATCTCCAGCCATCTGGTATTCATTTTGATGAACAGTGTGAGCTGGGAAATAACTGGTATTATTTATTTATTTATTTATCCCGAATGGATACCCAGTTCTTTCATCACTGTTAAAAAGCACATATTTGTGTGTGCTGTGTGCTCACATGCGCATGTAAGTGATCATCTCGAACAGCTGGATACTGAGGGTATTTCAGCTCTAGACTTTGGGTCATCATTACATATACCAGTTATTGTAGTAAGCAGGCAGCTATGATACTTTTGAACATATGTGAGCTTTTAAATCAGACTAACGGGCTCTTGAGTCTAATGGGTGGATCCACATTCAACATTCAGGTCTCGGCTTCTCAGCTCACTGCTGGGAGGTACAATTTTGAGCAAGCCAGTGAGTGACATTTGTTGAGCCTTGGTTTTTAGCTGTAAAATGGGCTACTAATACTTGTTTCCTAGGGCATTGATGAGAATTAAATGAGGTAATGATTGTAGCAATAGTTAACATATGCCTTACACATCACAAAGTCAGTATAAATCATTTACCCTTCACACCGTAACCCTTACACTCCTGCCTCCTCATTGAGTGGTCCCTTTGGGCCTTCTTGTAAATAGGATATGCCAGCGTAGGGACAGGCTGAATGCTTTGTCTGCTTTTTATAGGTTTTTCTACCTTTACTCTTGTGATCAGATTCTCCTGTGTTATATCTTGCCTTTTTCACTGTCTTTCATTAGCAGCCTTTCTCTCCCATTATAAATGTGCTGCTTTTAATCTTATACCAGCTAGAAAACCAGACAACTGGATTGTCAGAAGTATATATAAATTAAGAGTAACTAGGATCTGAGCGAGAGCCTGAGGGCTTCTCCTATATGGTGTAGTGATTCTCAACTCTAGCTGCACATTAGAATCACCTGGGGAGCTTTCAAAGCGCATCCAGTCTCGGTCCTACCCCAGGCCAATTACATCAGAACCTCTGGCGGTGGGGCCCACGCATGGGTGTATTTAAAAACACCGCGGGAGATTCTCGCGAACATGCAGGCCTAAGAACAAGTGGTTGGACGTGCTGGCTTTATGAGCTCTGAATTCCCTGATGGAAGATCTGCCCCTCCGGCTTTCTCCCGAAATGTGCCCCAAGTTGGAGAGGTCGCTCTGTGGAGGCCTGACGGTGGAGGTGTCAGAGATGTCGAGGCTGCTGCTGTGCTTGCCAACGCTCACATCTCCGGAAAGGCACATTCTTCTGGGCATTTGGAAATGATGTCAGTTTCTCGTCAAAAGATAGAGCATCTCAGTTGCCTCCACGGTGTCATTCTTCCTGTCCCAGGGCTTCCTGGGACCATCGTGACTTTGACTACTACGGAGAGTAGATGATGGTGGGAAATTATCGCCACTTTTACTTCTGTTTTCCTTCTCTTTTTCTCTTGAACCCTTTCCTGTCCCCTAAAACACGCATAGGTAACATGTATTAAGATTTCTTGGCTCCCTGCTTCACTGGATCCATTCTTTTTTATGGATGGAGCCACTCTTCTGAAGGCAGGCCCACCCACACCTGCTACTTGTCGACCAGTAGGAAGAGTGCTCTGTGTGCCCATAGAGGGGACATGACATCAGATCTCCTTGCCTCAATATCAGCTTTCATCTTATTCTCAAGTTTTGATAATTTGGCCATGGGACCCATTCCGGAAGACCCTCCCGGATATATGTTGGCTCCACTACAGCCTGTGAGGCAAAGCTATCATCTTTCCTAATGAATTAAAACCAGCTTCTCCAAGCGCAGCAGTGAAGGGAGAACCTCTGTGTGGAGAGGGGTGACTCTGATTTTCCCTTGGGATTTCTCGCTCATCGTCCCCACCCTCAACATACACACAGGGCAGCTGAGGCCAGGCGAGGTCCTTCAGACCAGCCTTTACCCAGGTTGGTAAGAACAAAAGAGAAATAAACAGAGAGAATAACATGACCCCATAAAATCTCATTTACAAGCTCCGACTTGATCGTGAGGGTTCAGGGCCTGCCCTCCGTAGTGTGGGGGCTGCCTCTGTCTGGTTAGTTCCATGGCAGCAGCTCTGCCTCAGGGCAGAAGCTGGGACAGCTGCCCTCTTGAAGGCTCAGGTGGACCTACCTAAAAAAAGGAACAAAGCCGAGGAAGTTAGAGTTCCCTTCTTCTTGGTGTCGGCATCTGAATTCGTTTCCTGTCCAAGGATGTGCACTTTCCTGGCATGACTGGAAATGACTGCTACTTTTTGTGAGAAAAACAACCTCAGATAAATAAGGTTTAGTTGATCCTTAAGTCTGTATATAGGAAGGAATGGGGTGGGTACACATCAGTTGACTGCCTCACCTTAGTGCCTTGACTGGTCTTGCCAGAGGTATAGTTTATATCCATAAAAGACAATGGTTTGTCTTTAGATACATTCAGTGGAGAGGCCGAATGTTCCAACATTGTGAAATACTCTGTGGTGTTGATTTACAACTGAACTATAGGTGAGCAAACTGAGGGTTGTTTGCAGAAAGGACTAATGATATTCTTTTCAAAGAGGTTCCCATAACCATGCAGGGAAGTAAAATTTAAGGGGCTACCAGTTTGCTGAGACTTTTTCTTTACTTGGGTGCCTAGGACATGGCTTTATTTGGTGCTGACCTCACCCCCATCCATCAGAGAATGACTTGAGCCTGTGGCCCCAACCAAACAAAAATGTTGCAAAACACAACAAGAGTAGGGTCCAAGCATGATGTGCTAATAGTTTCCTAATGCTGACATCACGTGCTCGTTCCTGGAGGTTGTGTGGCTGTCATTCTACATTCCATAGTATGCTACCTGCAGGATAACCCCGCGAACTCTGGCCCACTGGTTGGCAGTGAAGGCAGTGCTGCCCCCTAGGGGCACTTTAGGAATGTGATCTATTTATGTTAGTAGTAATTGGGGATATTACTTGGGAGAAGAAAGAGGTGAGCCAGACTTCCGGTTATATGTAGGGCTGTCTTGTACAATGAAGATTTGTCCCTCACTTCACATGACATTTATGTGCCCTACCACATGTTCATGTAGGTAGGAAACCTTTTTATATTGGTCTCAACTTGGAACCTAATTCCATTTTGTGTATAAACACAAAATGTTTTTGCAGTTTTAATATAGACTGAATTTTCATGACTGCAGCTATCACATAAATCGAGAGAATACTGTATTTTGTCCTTACAGGTTGTTCATTTCAGAAAACCACAATACCGACACTAAAATGCTCACAGTGTTTCATTTGCCCAAACAGTACACCTCTATTCCTCTGCATTCACAAATGAATAGTGATTCTACTTATTTATATGAATACATAGTACTTATTTGGTCTTGTTTCAGAACATCAAATATAAAGAAGTACCCATGATATTCCAATAAATATTGCTTTACTTCTTTACATTCAAATTTATTCATTATAAGTACATGCAATCATCTAACTACTTCGTTACTTCTAGTATAGTCATACTCAATCACTTATATATTACAGTGCAAATTATTTTATTCAAAGTTATTTTCCTTTCAGTTCTTTGCCTTATAGTTAGGGTAGTATATTAATTTTTTCTACAAAATTGTGTTTATACATCTCATTTCATAATACTGAAGGTAGTGTTACAAAACATTTGATATAAAAAGGGAACATATGATAGGGTTAAGATACACTGCTCTAGGCCACCTCCTGGAGGGTATCTTGTTTCACCTGATATTCACAACACCTCTGTGACCTACCTAGGTCTTACCATGACCACCATTTTACACAGAAGGAAATTGAGTCTCAGAGACTGAGGTAACTTACCAGAGTTCATGTATCTAGACTCTGAAGCCCTCTTGCTGCTCCCATTCACTGCTCTGTCTTCCATCCACTGCATATACTCTTCTGATTCATCCAGGTTCCCCAGGGCCAGTAACTCCACTCTTTAGCCCTCCCTTATTTTTACTGGGCCCATCAGAGTCTGGATTAGAAGGGGACAAAAATGACTTTTGGACAGAATTTCAATAGAGTAGAACAAAGGGAAGTTCTTTGCAGCGAGCAGATCCCTCCCAAAAAACTTAGCTGAGTGAATGATTTGGTGGTGCTGGGTCCTTTAAAAAAAAAGCTGGACTTCTAGTAATTAATTTTAGCAAAAGAATGTGAGTTTCCCTGGGGAGGGGGGATTGTTCCCGGGTTCACAGACCTCTCAGCTCAAGGAGGTACACTTCAATTGTATCCCCCAGGCTGTGGGATGGTGGCCCCTCCTTGTTCCCAGGAATCAAGCTATTAGAAAAGAAGCCACACATCTCTCCCACTGTTTCCCCATGTCTGCTGACATGAGTCCTGTGCCCTGGACGTGGAGGTGTTCTTTAAATAACAGCCTTTCTCCAGCTTAGCTCTGTGATCTCCCAAGCTCCCCATGGCCTGGTCTGGAGACACCAGCTCCTGCAGCAGACAACACAGAGATTCTCTACAGTGTTTCTGAGGGCTCAGCAGGTTCTCACCCTAAGCTCCCGCTCTTCTTCTGTTCATTCAGCAAATGTTTTTTGAGGGCTTGCTTTGTGTCAGATACTGGGGTGCAGAGATGAGTAATACCCTGTGGTCCCCACTTTCCAGGAGCTCAGATTTGGGGCAGGTGACTAGCTTTTGCAGTAATGTGAAAGGAACTAGGACGGAAGAGCATACAGAGACCCTGGGAGCCTGAGGGGAGGTTTGGGAAAATAGAGAAGCCTTCCTAGAGGAGGTGATCTTAGTCCCAAATAATGGCTATGATTCGGCCAAAGGGTGAGTGTGTCAGTCAGGGTCCCAACAGGGATCGGATGGCATCATGAGTTAGGATGATGTAAAGAGGGTCTGGGTACAAAAGAGTTATTACAAAGTCTAGGGCAGTATGGCAGGGAATGGGATAGACAGGAAGGGTGGGAGTAGCAGAGCTGTGCCCATCCCTGGCCCAGAGAGATGGTAGGAGGGGGAGGATACTTTGTCCTGGAAGGAAAGTGGCAAGTGGTCACCTTGATCAAAGGAGTGACCTTTCCGCTGGGGATCACCCAGCCTGATGGAACTATAGAGCGAAAGAACAAATACCCTGACCTCATTCTCTGCCATCTGCAAAGGCTTTGCTGGTTGTCCCCATTGGCCAAATCCAGCCAGAAGCCAGAGAGCAGCGGAGGTTGTTGGTATGCTCCGAACAGGGCAGCTTGTGGAGCAGCGTAGGGTGGGAGTGGATCTGGAGGGGCGCGCAGAAATGCCCAGCATGCTGGGCTAGGGAAGGCAATCCAAGAGGAGAACTGTGTGAAAGCCTGGAGGTGCACAGGGGTACACAGGTGGCGAGAATGCTTTGTGCCTGGACTATAGCGAGCCAGGATGAGAAGTGTCCATCATGAATGTGGACATGGCTTTCTGAGGATTTTGAAATTCATCCCAAAGGCAGTGGGAGCGACTGAGAGTTTTTTTAAGCAAGAGGGGACATGAGCAGATTTGTGTATTAAAATGATTACTCTAGCCTGCTGTTGTGATTCACATCCATAATCTCAGCTACTCTGGAGGCCGAGGCAGGAGGATTGCAAGTTCCAGGCTAACCAGAAGCATCGTGAGATGATGCCTCAAAAAATTTAAAAAAATAAAAAATAAAAAAGGACTGGTGAAGTAGCTCAGAGGTAGATTGCTTGCCTTGTATGTATGAGGCTGTGGTTTCAATTTCTGACACCATGAAAAACAGGAAATCAAATGATCACTGTAGCTTTAGTGGTGAGATGGCCTGGGCACAACGTTTTAGACTAGAGCTGGTAAGTCCTGGCTTTTTGGTAAGAAAGAAGTGGCTGGGCTTGAGAAATTCCAGAAAGCAGTCTTAGAGCATGATGAGGGGTCACTGGGGAGGATGAAGGACGAGGAGTGGCAAGGGCTATGCCCTAGTTTTTGACTTGAAGCTTGGGCAGGGAGGGAGCAGGTTGGCTGGCCAGCTGTGGCCTCCTGGGGGTTGCTCTCCGGATTCAGGGAAATGTTTAGATTGGCCCTCATTAGCAGGACTGTAAGCATTCAGGGGGCTTCGAGAAGCTTCCTGATCACGGCACAGGTTGGCTTCACCCCAAATGTTCCCAGAGCACACTGACTGGAGAGCCAGAAGAGGCCGCCTTTGGCCGCCACCCTGAGGTCTACGGAGCTGGAACCATTTCCCCTCCGAGCCCCTGTCCCTTCCCATGTGGACACGGGATGTGTGTTCCTTTAGTGTGCTCTGTTGCAGGGGTAAATGAGGTCCAGCTGAGGGATGTGAGCCAGCGGTGACGGCAGAGTGGGCTCCGCAGGCTGCGGGCCCCATCATCCTCACTCTACTCCCCATCTTAGCCAGGGCTCAGATTTCATCACCAGCAACTCAGAAGAACCTGCTATGGTAACAGGTCCTATTCCTTGGCACTCTCTGCTCAGAGAAACCTGGGATAATTTCCTTTTGTTTTAGAGGGAAATGCTGAGGTTGTGCTTTCCTGGTCTAAGAACTTGGGTAGCCATGGCAACCCATAGGGCGGGGTGGGCGAGGATGGGGGCTTCTTAGCAGCATTTGTTTCGACTGCCAGATTAAAGGGAAAGCTTCTTTGGAGTTTGCCTCATTAAGACGTAGCTGGGTGCAGGCTTGCTGGAAGATTCTCGGGGTCGTCATTTTCCACAGTACACGCTGCCTGCATTTTCTCACCTGATGGGCAGTCTCCTGGGACTTCTCTCTGAGAATTTTGGCTCAAAGACTTGGAGAATTTCAACTTGTTTTGGCAAGAAATTTGGTGGGGGTATTTCCTTTGTTCCTCCCTGGCGCCCCGTCCTGTCGGCCCCTTGCTTACAATGGGACTGCCACTTAGTAAAAAAGGTGAGGTACTCGATGGGTTTCGTCCTGTTTAGGGAAGGAAAAATCATCACTGGGCAACCATTTAATTTTACTCTCCATTTTTGGCCCGAGTTTTCCTCCCAGAATTTGACCTGGCCCAAGGGCTTGTCCAACTGCTGTCTGGGGAAATCTTGGAGAAACTAAAGGTGAAAATGTTTAACCTTGACTGATCTCAAGTGCTTTTTCTTCTTTCCACCTCTAAGTTGAACCACATCACCTTGTTTGAAGTGGCTTGGAAATCTTCCTCCTGCAGGAACTGAGCTCTGCACTCCACCCCAGACTAAATCTTTCTCAAATTCACATAAGATACTCACCCATGTTAACGCTGCCCACAGGTCATCTCAGATACTTCCCATCCTGCCGTTCATTCCCCCTAAGCATGTCCTAGATCGACCTCGTGCTTAATGTTACTAACAGCAGCCCCATGTGTAGGACAGTTATTGAGAGACTAAATTTCTGTGTTTCGCCTACTTTACTGGTCGCCAGCACCCCTGTGAAGCAGGCGCTGTTGGTTTCAGCTTACAGAGGGGGAAATTGAAGACCCCGGGGGTTAACGTGTGCAGAACTGAACACCTGGCAGAGCCTGGGCAGAGCTGGGTCTGCCTGGTGCATGCTCAGGGCTCTTCCCACCGTGGGGCGCAGTGTGAAGCCTGGCCGCCACCATCCTGCTTTCGTCCCTCCTGCCAGGTCACACAGCAGATGCTTGCCACACGCTCTAGCCCTCATTTCCTCCCCGTTTCACTCTGGCCCGCATATGGTCACAGAATTATCTTCCCCAAGGCCCCCTTTTATTGTTGCCCTTCAGCGGGGCTCAGTTTGGGGCACCTTGTTTGCCATGGTGCCTGAAGGGCTTAGCCAATGGAAAGTGCCTATGATGTAATTATTTACTGAATTCCCTTCCTCCCATAGTCCTTTTCTTCTCAGGCCCCTTCCAATTGGGGTCACTCCTGCCTCTCACCATCGGATATGGCTCACCTGGTTCCTGAGTCAGTCTGTGTGCCGATGAGTGCATGCGTGATGCCTTCCCGTGCAGCTCCCAGAGCTCTGCTGGTTATGCTGCAGCAAGAGACCTATGATCTGGGATGCAGGAGGTGACCCCTGGCCTCCACTGACCATCTGGCTCCTCATACTTGTGCCTGGTCTACTGAACAGCAGATTACTATGGACCTCTCGGATTGAACATTCACATTATCGTCTCATGTACGCTTCACAACAACCCAAAAAGCTGATATCAGGATCTCCATTGCATAAGAAAGGAGACTGAAATTTGAAGAAAGGAAGTTATTTGTTAAAGGACTCAGAGAGAGGCAGTAGTGGAGGAGGGACATGAATATGGCTCATCTGTGGTTACAGCTTTTTTGATCTTTCCCTCACTCACGCCTCTTAAGGTCCTTATATTTTCTAGGACCAGACAGTCTCAAGAGAGAACCTTCATTATTAGAGCAGGTACAATTGTCTGAGCATATATTTGCGGACTCTTCATAGCTGACCTTATTTGTCTCCTGGGAAGCAAGTGCTATGGTTATCCCACTTTACAGATGAGGAAACTGAGAGACCCTAAGTATCACCTGCAGTGTCATATAGCTAGTAAGGCAAAGGGCTAGGATTCAACCAGGCTCCCTGGTTTTGAAGCTCACTCTTGCCAAGGCCGTCTGACAGAAGTTGGACCTGCTCCCTCTCCCTATCTACCTCATTTCTGCCTAGGGTCTGGCCAGCTTGCTGTTGGACTCCTGCCACTCCGCCACACCTGCATGATGGAGCAATGTGCCAGGCCCACCTGAGCTGAGTCCAGTCACCAGCCACTCTGTGGCTATGGTTGGCATTATTGGACACCATAGCAGCCAACTCAGCTCCTCAGGCCTAGCTCCCCACTCTCCAACCCTGGCCTTGTATGTCTGCAGAAGTCCCCATATGATTCCTACAGCCATTGCCTCCACCCTCAGAGCTGGACAGGCTGTGGTGCCTATGCTAAGTCTCACAGGGCTTGCTAAGGTTTCCGCCGCTCTTCGGGTTTCCTGGGCTTCATGGAGCTCTCCCGCTTCCATCTGCTAGTGGCAGCCTCTTGCCCATATGCCCCAAGGAATCTCTTCTGAGGCCAGCCCTGCTCATGACTGAGCTTAGCACTGGGGCTTGTGCTGGTCTCTGGCTTTGCTCTTTGCCAGTCTGCCCAGTGTCTGCAGTATGCCATGTCCTGCCATTGGATGCGTGTCTGAGTCTGTCTGCATTCATCCCTGCACCTTGTCGGGCTCTGACCCCTGAGTAGCAGGTGCTTCTAAGCCTCAGCATGTCCCCATAAACACCAAACCCTGCCTCAGGACCTTCGCTCAAGCCCACCCCAGTTGAAAGAACCTTATCCTGTCTCCCCCTACCAAATCTTTCAAGTGGAACTGTGCCCCACTTACAGCTGACTCAACCACTCAACTGTTCATATGTGCTGGCAGCCCATGTGCGAGAAATTCTGCAGGATGTTAAACCCCAGACCCATTGTTACTCACCGTCATGTTTTTTTGTTTATTTGTTTTGTTCCTAGTTTTTACTATTTCCTTGAGTCCTTCTATTGTACCAGACCCCTCTCCCTGCTTGTACCTTACCAGAGGCCTCATTGACTTTTAAGCCGACTCAGAGGACCCTGGGTAAGGGCTTCCCTATGTTCTCTACACACACTGTGGACACACAAAGGTAAATGAGGGGACTGCTAGAAGCCTGAGAAGGGCCAACTAGCTGGTTCAGAAACCCCAGGCCCGGCCCAAGTCTCTCTCTCACCAGGAGCCCATTGTGTTGAACTTTTCTCCCATGAGCCCCAACAATAAAAATGGTAGCAGCTCCCTTTTGTTGAGTGAAATGTGCCAGGTAGTGTTCTGGGCATTCTGTATCTGTTCTTTGGCCTTCCAAGGTAGATAACCGCTAACCCCATTTTATAGATGAAAACCAAGGCTCAGAGACATTCAGCAATGTGCCTCCTATAGTTTGGATCTAGAGTGTCCCCCAGAAGCTTCAAGTATTTGGACGTAGTGGGATAACTGAGGAACCGTGTGCTGTTGGGAGGGGGGGCCTGGCTGGAAAGGGCCGATGCTTGGGGTTTGACCTGGAGGGATTGTGTCAACTTGTTGAGAGCGGGGATGCCCAGGCCAGAGCTTTCAGGTTTGTGTTACCGATTTGTGGGCCAGAAAGTGAGGGGACACCACCTACCCTGGATGTGGGAGGCTCTACAGGTAGCTTGAAGTTAGTAAAGGAGGAAAGATGCAACATTGTTACTTGGGAAACAGTGCTTCCTGGGAAAGCTCTGGCCTTGCTTGAGCCCAGATACCAGTAGCTCGTCACTGTTCTGCCTGCAGTGTCAGAAGCAGCTCTCCAGACTCTGCCGTGTCCTGCTGCAGGTGAATGGACTGTATGAGACCTTCTGAAACTGTGAGCTAACATAAACCTTTCCTTTCTTAAATCGTGGATGTCAGGTATTCTGTCACAGCAATGAGAAAGTAACTAAGACAGTGCCCAAGGCTCTCCCTCCCTGAACCTCTAACGTGTTTACAGTGTCAGTGCCGTGTGCTTCCTCCATCAGTCTTGCTTTAGCCTGCAGTGCTCCCGTGATGCAGCGAGCTCTTGGAGATCCACACCTGCTTTCTGTCTTGTCTCACTCTGCCTGGCTTGCTTAGGTGTCTGCAGGTCCTTTGGGAAGCCCAAGGCTCTGGCTCCTGACTCCTCAATGCTCCTTCCAGGAAGTCCAGACCCTTTATGTTAAGAGGGTGTTGAGGGTATGAGCTGCCACCAATCTGCTTGGTGACTGTGGCCTTGGGAAGTAGGTTGTTCCAAGTCGAATGCTGCAGAGTCCTCATGTCTGCCCCTTTCCAGCTAAGGATCAGTACTCACTCATGGCTCTCCTCTGGCCTCAGAGCATGTTTCCCACTTCATGGATTGAGAAATGTGTAGGATTTCTGCCAGGGTGACCTTATCTTTACACTGCGTTCTCATGGCAACCCATGGCAAAACCCAAGAGGGACAGGGTCAGGAAACGCAGAAGGGATCCCATCATGACAGACACAGTTGCTTCTGTTCCACTGAGTGTTATGGCAGGTACACAGGACCTTTGAGATTGTCAGACTGGCCTAGTTTCTGTTTCTAGATGATGAAGCCGTGCCAGAGCTCTTTGCTGCCAGGCCACATGGGGAGAAATGTCAGCAGCAGTGCTTGAACCCAGCTCTCCCGACTCCCTGCCCAGTGCTCTTCCTACAATGGCGCCACCTTTCTATGGAGAAGTGCCTTGTGCTCTTGGGCCGTGAAGAGGACCTGCCAGGTCCCCACGGGACAGGACCAACAGGGTTAACTGGAAACAGCTCTCCTCCCCTCTGTTCTCCTTTCCTCCAAGGGAAGAAGCGAGCTCTTTGCCATCTACATATTTTCAGCTGAGTTATATTTTGCATAAGGTAAACTTAGCAAACAGAGAACACAGTGAGAATATATTTGGCTTTGAAGCGTCAGTGCTCTGACAGGCATTTCCTATTAGCTCTCTCGGAGCCGACCAGCCCGGCTGGGTTTTGCTTAAGTGGCATAATTCTCCCGCAGTGGAGACAGCTCATTCATTAGTCATTCCAGAAGCCACACACACAATATCCTTCCCTAAGCCAACTCCACAAACCAGCTCCGCAGCCACTGTGAGGCTGACCGGCCTGGCCAAGGTCATACTCAGGGCCACCTGTCTGCCAGCTTCGGAGACAAGCTCGCGCTCTAACCTTTCATTCCCTTTGGGAACAGGAAGGACACGTCTCCTTCCCAATGGCAGAGGCCTTCGGAGCCTTTTGGAGGATGGGTTCCTTCCCGTTTCACCCGAGTCACTTGCCACAGTGTGAAGCCTGGGCTGAAGGCGCTTAGCTCTTGTTCTGCTCTAGCCGGAAGCCCAAGTGCCAGTTTGGAGAGGAAGCGCAGGAATGTGTCCCCTCCTGCCTCCTCTCTCAGGCAACCTCAGCCGTTTCGTGATTGGCATCTTGCGTGTGAAAGCCTTTAATCCGTGTGCATGAGGACTGATGACCCCATTTCACAGATGAGGAAACCGGAGCTCAGAGAAGTAAAGGGATTTGTGAAAGTTCACGCAGCCTGAGTTCAAGCCTGTCTGGCTCGAGGGTGCACCTCTTTTTCTCTGTCAGAAAGCCTCTTCCAGGTGATCAACGGAGATGAAGGAAAGAAAATGCTCAAGGAAGAAAGATGTCTTTTTTTCAGCTCTGGGTTCTGGTGATGGCGGAGCGGGGTTGGTTTTGGAGTGGGTCGGGACCTGGGATCAGGAGCAGGAGCAGGAAGAACTTGATGTGCTTCCATGTCCGCCACCCGATAGAGCTTCTCCAGTCAGCAGAATACCACGGCACAAAAACTCCTTAGACCCAGTCACTGGGCCCAGTAGTTAGTGCAGGCCTGTAATCCTAGCACTCTGGAAGGCTGAGGCAGGAGGATTCCTGTCTCAAAATCAAAAGTAAAAAACTGAGCTAGGAATATGATATAATCCAGTAGGAAGGTCCTGGGCTCAGCCCTCCCAACCCTGTCAACCCTCTCTTTCCAGCCCCCCCACTGTCTCAAACTCTGTTATTCCCCCATAGGCACTTTCACCCAATCAGCTCTCCTGCCTGCTGTCCTCTCCGGATTTTCTTCATCTCTGTCAGGTTCCGCGGCACCCAGGCAAATTCCTATTCACTCTTCAAAACCCCACTCTGACGTCACTGTATCTGGGAGCCATCCCTATCTCAGGGTACTTTTTATCTGTAGCCCTTTGTCTTTAACTCCCATAAATTATTGATCCCAAGTATCCTGCCCTATTTTATCTCTGGAATCCCAGGACCTGGTAGAGTTACCAGTATGGAGAAAGCCTCAGCTCCATTAATAAAGCAAGGGCAGCCCGAATAACTGTGAATTTGATAATGTAAACAAAAAATAAGTTGATTTGCGTTAACCTCCTCTCTGACATTTGAACTCCTCCCCTCTATTCCCAGCCCAAAGCAAGGTGCATAAATCAGCCAGCCTAGCCATTAGCAGATACTAGGCAGTCCCCGGACGTCGATGTCATTGCTATTTCCAAAGGAATCTAAGGGGATCTAGAATCCCAGTACTCTAGGAGGCTGAATCAGGAGGATTGCAAGTTTGAGCCCAGGTTGGGCAACTTAGTAACATAGCAAGACCCTGTCTCAAAATTTAAAAAAAAAAAATTTAAAAGGGACTGGGGAATATAGCTCAGTGTGTAGAGCCTGGTTCAATCTCCAGTACTGGAAGAAAAAAAAGGGGGAGGGAGGTGAGGGACACCTAGGTGAGTTCCCAGAGAGAACGCTGGACCTGCAGTGTGGGGTCGTAGCTCAGGCCTCAGTGTGAGTGTGAGACAACAGCTAGATGTCCTGAAATTGGTCCCTATGAGTTCTGATCAAAATCAAGCCAAAACCCATGTCCTCACTGGCGCAGCTGAGGGATCCCCGCTCACGTCCTCCTGGGGACTCAGCTCTGGCTCACATGCCCTTCCCTCAGGATGTGCTCTTCCCTCCGGGACAGACAGTTGGCAGGGAGGCCAGTCACACCTGCTTTGATGTCCTGGAGAAGGAGGCGGTTGGTCTGTCATGGCAGAATCCCTCTTCTTCCCCAAACACTAGCTATGATTAGCTGTGTCCTCACCACGAAACTGAAGGGGTGTGTGGAGGGGTGTGTGCTATGAGTCACCTTTGTTCAAGTCACACTTACGAGTGTTTGCCTGGCCGGGGGCCTTGGTGGCTGCCAGGAGCACCACAATCCCTTTTTCCTGTGCCCAGCAGTGTGAGTTAGAGTTGAAGAAGCCACCCAGCTCCCAGAGGACTCAGAAGCCGGGCCACTGCTATTCAGGGCTGCTGCCAGGAGGAAGATAGACTTGTCCCCCCCTGCATGTCCACACGCTAGCCACTCACCTCCACCTGGGAGGACTGCCCCGGGACAGACCAGGCCTGACCCACTCTCTCCACTCCTCTTTCCCTGGAACCCCTGTCTCCAGGGCTCCTCTGAAGGAATCAGGCTGCTTCTCCAGAAGCGACCCTCATCATCCCATGCCCAGGGCTCAGTCCTAGCTGCTGGCACAGAAGCCTCAGCCCCTCACCCCAACGTGCCCGACGTTCCTTTGCCCTCTGCACTGGGGACCCTGAGCTGCCAACAGGCGCTGGGAAAGGTGGAGGCCTCTGAGGTGTTGGAATCCAGGCTGACGGGCAAGTTCTGGCAGGCTGACACTGGGCTGCTGGTGTGTAGACAGTGAATCACTGGGTCCCCGCTTCTTACTGGACAGAGCCCGAGTAATGACAATAATGACAGAGATCCTGGGTGCTGTTATTAACGCCCACTTGGCCTCCCAGGCCCGTATCTCCTCTGTCCATCTGACAGCCCTCGGGGCCAGGGAGGGGCCAAGGGCAGAGATTTTGGTTGCCCTGTCTTAAATAGGGGGGAAACTGAGGCCGAACTTATTTTCCATCGAACCTGGATAGTCCTAAGAAAAGGACTTTACCTCTTACTCTCACACCGATGCCAGGGGGAGGAGTCCTGCTGTTCCACAGTTAATGGCTCTCAGTGACGGTCTAGAAGCCATCTTTCCTAACTTCCTGGAGCCTATCCTCTAATATTTCCCATGATCCTATAGGGTAGGTGTGGTTATTAAACTCATGTTATAGATGCAGGATCTGAAGTTCAGAGAGTTTAGGGAACTCTCAAAGTCACACAGCAAGGGTGCGCAGAGCAGGAATGGAACTGGGAGGGGGGGTGTTGACTGCCCTTAGAGCCTCCTGCTCATCTGTAAGCCCTCTGTAGCCTACATCGCAGGTCTGCATGTGGCCTCCTCCACCTGTTGGGCTGGCCTTCCTACCCTGCCTCCCCCTCTGGCTCCCTGTACTTCAAGATTAGGGCTCTTCCCAGGGCTCCCCGAGGCCAGCTTTCATTTTCATCTTTGAGCAGCTGTGGAAAAGTAAAGACTCGACACTTTAATTTTGGGGTCTTGGTAATTATCTGGCATCCACCACCCACTCAAATCTACCCACTAGTTATTATAATAACAACAATAATAATTTAGAGAAGCCGTGACGATGATCACAGTGTTCTCGGGTCCCCCATCAGGGGGTAGGATGGAGGGAGATAGAGCCTCGCCCTTTCTTCTTGTACCAAAATCCTGCCAGGTTGGGGTGTGAGGAATGTAGGATTCTGGTCGGGCCGGCAGGGATGCGGTACATCGGAAGACTGAGTCCCTGAATCTCTGTGTGCCTTTGCTTCCCCCTCTGCAACGTGGGGCTGAGAATCTTGTGCTATGCTGTCGTTCAGCATCTGGAGAGCAGGTCACAAGTAGAGGACATTTCCTTTTGAGCATGCCGCTCCATGTTCACTCTCCGCAGCCTCGGGGTGGGGGTGGGGGGCTGCGGTTTGAAGGGTGTGTTGCCACCCTGGTCTCGCTGACTGCAGGGCTCTTGGGGGCAGCGAGAGCTGCAGCGTCTCCAGCCTTCATCCTCAGCGGCTGCCACAGCCAAGGCCCTGCAGCTAGAGAAAGTGGGGCCATTGCCTCAGTGCAATAAATGCCTTTTATTAGTCCTTTTATTAATGATGGTTGGTATTTGTGGAGAAGCTGGGACAATAGTTATTCCAGTAGGAGGATATTAAGCTCCCTGGGACAGGCCCTGCGTACCTAACATGCTCTGGGCCCGCTCTCCTCACACTGCCTTATTACAATGCAGCCCTTCCCATGGCCTAGCAACTCTGGAGCGAGGGCCTGGAGCGGGGGATAATCTGCTGTCATTAAACACAGGGCTCCCAGAGGTTACCCTACGCTGACAGCAGGAAGGTTTTCTTCTCTGGGAGAGCTTGGGGAGCCTGGGTGAATTTTGCATCTTATTTTATTTATTTATATTTTTGCTGCCTCTAGGCTCTTGGCTGTTTTACAAGCTAGAGCTGCTGGTGATGAGCTGGTAGAGAAAGACCTCCTCGAACCATTCATTAAATCACCGAGCCTGCACCTGTCCTTTGTTTTCAGCCATTTTCCATGGCTGCTTTATGTAACAAGCACATTTATAACACGTAGTGTGGGCTGATACTACATGTATATTTGAAGACTTCTCAAGTATTAATTTATTTAATCTCGATAGCATCCTTGTCTGGGTAGGCACTATTGTTCTTGGACAGATGAGGAACATGACGACCAGAGAAGTTAAGAGACTTAGCTAAGGTCACACATCGAGTAAGTAACACGAGCCAAGCAGTTGTCTCCAGAACCTGCTTTTATTTGGAAAATTAAAGCTGAGTCTGAGAAGGACTGGGAAATGTTACTCAAATTCGGTAGCTTTGTCATTTTACCAAGGAGAATTAGACATTCTTATGGAGGAGGGCGTATATATAATCAATAAAAGGCCTCGGAATCAAGAGTATCTTCGACTTGAAGATGTCCTTAAAGCTTAACTGACAAACGTAAGAATTCTCCTTGGTGCTGGTCCTCCAGCTTTAGCCTGAGGATCTCCAGTGACGGGGGACTCATTACCTAACCCAGCAGCTCACCCCGGGTCTGGACAGTTCTCCCTGTTACAGAACACACTTTCTCAGGCGGAGCCGCAACTTAGGTCTCCTAGAGCTGGGGAGAGTGCGTATTCCCTTTTGCACAGGACAGCCTCCTCAAGAACTTAAAAACAGCTCTCACGTCCTCCTGAAATCTTTTTTTCTTTCTCTTTGGGGTTAAATTGCCTTAGATCTTCCATGGTCCACAACTGTCATAATTCCCTGGTCTGTCCTCTGCTTCCACTCCTCTGATGCACCACAGTGGGCCAGTTCGTCTTCAGTGGTGGGTAGACAAGCAAGCTGCAGGCAGGGTCGGAGGTGTGGGAAGGAGGGCGAGAATACCCCTCCCACCTCCGTGCGTGCCCCGCGTTTCCAGACGCAGCCTGACCTTCCCCGGAGACTGTTGGACGTCATGACCTACTCTTGGCTGGCGTTAACATGCAGTTGTAGCTCTCTCAGCACCATCTCCCAAATTCTGATATGGTGCCTGTGCTGTTTGGGTTAGTAAGCCCAAGGGCCAGACTTCACATTTACCATTAGCAAATTCCACCTTGTTAAGAATGAGTCCATCTCCAACCTACCGAGGACCTTATTCTTTTTCCTGCTTAGTGATTCTCTATTTGATTTTCCATCATCTTGAATTTTTACCTGTTTAGCAGGAGCCAGGGATGGAAGCCAGCTGGGTGGGCAGCTCCACCGTTGATCTCCACCCCCATCCTGTTATCTGAAGTGTGGTCACCTGTGCTCCTGTTTAGGTGATCACTAATTGCTTTTAAAGCTGAATAGGAAATTTTCCGAGATTGGGTTTGTGCCAAAAGAGGCTGTTAGAGTGACTCCACAGGTATATTTTCCCATTTGGATCAATAGAACTGACAAGTGCCGTGCACTTTCTGGGGTGCAGATGACTGGGGTAACCAGGTGAAGACTCCCACAGCATCACCTGTGCGTCAGAGCCTGTGGCCTGTGACGAGGTAGGAAGGCAAACACTGATAGCGCAGGGTTCACACAGCTGATCGTTTCCTGAACAGCCTCCGCGACAAGAGGAGAGTGTAAAATGCAGGATGTCTTAAAAACAGGAGCAGAGCCCATGGGGCATCCAGATGAGACCTGGCCAGGGCCAGGTGATGGTAGTGAGCAGTAAGAAGTCCTCAAGTTAAAAAAAAAAAAAAAGACATTCCAGAGTAGAGGCTCAGCAAACAAAAAGCACCTGACATTTTAGCACCTGTGCCACTTGGAGTCTGAATACAGTTCTCTCAGCTTGAGTCTTCTTTCTTCTGTCACTCCTTGCAGGTCACACCTGACAGCCAGAAGAATCCGGCTTAGGCCACATTATTGGGGCTCACAGCAGGCAATCTCGGCTTATCCCAAATGGTATGGGAAATCAATTTAATGTCGCAATCCTGCCACCATTGGTCCTGTAAAGAACCCAGCCCTCTCATGCCATGCACCACGGGGAGTGTGTTTTTATCTCTCTTTCTAATATGCTTCCAAATTGTTCTCCTTTCTATCCATTCTGACCTATTATTCTCCAGTTCCCACCACCCCTCCTCCCCAGCCATTCCCAGCCCCAGGCCACGGGTCCTGAGAGGCTGCTGTGTGAGTCCCAGGCAGCAAGTTGAATGCAGTTGCAAGGACTCAGGTGGATTTGGATGTCCAGGAAGGCCCGTGGGGGAGGGGGTAGACCCCTGGGAGAAACATCAAGGAAGGGAAAGGCGGGGAGAGGGACATTCTTGGTGGCTGAGACTGGAATCTTTAAGTCATGCAGCAGAAATGGAATCAGCTGCTCAGTCCAGGAAGCATGAACTGGACAAGAGCCTGGAACCAAATGGGAGTCCCTGTCTGGGGCAGGACGGAGCCATGGACTCTGATGAGCTGACCAGGCTGGGCCTTGTGTGCGGTTCCTGGGGCCACAGGCACCGGCAGCCTTCTAGGACCAGGCGTGGGGAGCACGCAGCTCTGTGACCCCCAACTCCACACTCTAGTCTAGATCCACCTCACACTGTCTCTACTCCACTGACACACAGGCACCTGTTTTTGTCAGTCAGCTGGACTTGGTACATAAGGTAGAAACAGCCTTTCCACTCAAAGGGTATGATCATGGGCTGAGGCACTGCTGTGTCCTTCCTCAGCACACAAGCACCCCACTGGCTGGCCCACCTCATCTGGTGACCCTGCTGGGTCAGGACGTGCGGGACTCTCATTCAGTACCAGGCCTCATACCCAATAGTGCCTGAGCTCAGGTGAACAGGAAAAGGCCGGCCTGGGGAGGACAGGAACTGCTTATCTGCACAGAGCCAATGTGCTCTACTTTAGTAAATGGAAACCCTTGTTCAGTTAAGTCATTAAAAAGATGAAAGTACATAGAATCTGCTTCTCAGTTGTATACGTGTAAGAAAGCACACAAGCCCTTAGAATTTGCCTCCCTGAGTATTTACAATTACTTTTTAATTTATTGTTAGGTCACACCAATCTGGTCTCTGGCAGATCATAGGTGAGTGTTAAAGACCATAGGCATGATTTTAAATTATTATTTTAAAATCTTGTTTTCTCTCTCTCTTTCTTGAGTTAGGGTCTTGGTAAGTTTCCCAGACTGGGCTTGAACTTGCCTTCCTCCTGTCTTGGCCTCTCAGCATGCTGGGATTGCAGGCATATGTCACCCTGCCTGGCTAATTTCAACAAATTCTTTTCAGCTTTCAGGCCTAGATTTGTGGGCTCCTGTTGGTTAGTGGAATTGAGTTACTTATATTATATTACAGTCTAGCCTATCAATTTCCTATACATTTCCCCTTCTAGATTTTCACCTATTCAAGGTGAATAAAAACCCTAAATCCAGGGTGGGAAAAATGGGGCAAGAAGGGGACTTGAGAATTGAAGGATTATCTCTTCATCCCGGTGTCCTGGACCCCAGGTGGAAGGAAGCAGGAGTCTCTACTCTCTGCTCAGGGATCTCGGGCAAGGAGAGGGAAATGGGGAGACAGCACAGATAAAAACACCTGCTCCGCCCTAATGAGTCAAGCGAAGGCGCGGCCCAGAGTCTCCTTGTTTTCCTGAAGCTCTTGAACATAGAGGAGAACTGTCCAGCTGCCCGCGCTTGGATGCGAACTTCATAAATCTCCAGAACGCCTCTGGCCTCTTCCCTTTTTGGTTGGCTCCATTTCCCTCTTTGCGGATAGTCCCCATTTGTCAGAGCAGAAGGAAATCGCATCCGTCACTTTTGAACCAGACAAAACAAAACATAAGTGGACAGCCTTCTTGGAACGGAAAAAATAATGCCGAGATCTTTAAAAAGAAGCCCACCCCCTGGCTTATTAGGCAGTGTGAAGTATGCCTGAGGAGGGTGCCCATGGGTCCAAATATGGAAAGGGGAACAAGCAGTTTGTTCACCAGGTGGGAGGAGGGCTGGGTAGGAAAGCTGCGATGTGAGCTTGGCCTCAAGGCCTGCCTCTCCCAATGCAGGTGAGAAGACACAGGAGGCAGTGCCAAGAGAGCCCAGGCCAGTGCAGCGGAAGGTGGGGAGTCCTGCGGAAGAGACCAGTGAAGCAGGAGGAGAGCCTATTCTAGGCAACAGTGCTACCGCTGGCTACGGTGCAAAATAGTGATGATCAGACCACACGCCATGCTCATCCTCTTCCGGCCCCAGGTGTGATTGAAGTATATGGTGAATGTTTACATGTTAAAAATGTGTGTCAGTGGAAAACACATAGGGAGTCCCCCCAGGATACTGCCACTTGCTTTGAACACACATGCACTTGTCATTCTTTCTATTTTCTGAAGCAGTTCTTGAAGTTCTCTTTCCTGAGTGTCTTAATGACATGTGATCAAAAATACAGTGAACGCTGCGGCGGAGTGCATCCAATGGAAAACCTTCCGGTGTGGTTTCTGGCTTTTACCCAATGTCAAAGCGATCATGAAAGGTAAATGTTTTGAACTGATTCAGGACATCAGGGCAGCCATGCCAGGCCAGCTAAAGATACTCATGAAAGAGGACTTCTAGAAGTGCTTCAGAAAGTAGCAAGAGTGAGGATCTAAGTGTGCTCAAAGCAAGAGGGAGTATTTTGAGAAGAAATTGTGCCTTGTGCTGTAATGCATTAAAAAAAAACCTTTTAAACACCATATTTTAAAAAATTACACCTCATGTATTTGGTAGGGGTGACACCTGTTCTCAGGATAAGGCAAGAAACTGAGCCCCTGCCTTCATGGAACTTAGGTTCTGGTGTAGGGATGGCTAGCAGGCTACTTGTATTCTCCCCTATACCAGTGCTGTGGAGAAGTTGCTCTTTTCTCTGTCACTTAATGGTGCAACTGAGGCACAAGGAACATTTAATGTCTCAGTGGAGTCTCCCAGGCAGAAGGTATGGGGCCAAGAGTTGAACTCAGGTCTGCTTTCAGAGCCCCTGCTCCTAACCACTGTTCTGTGGTATTGTCCCCTGCCACATGTGTCCCACACACTAGAGAAGTACACTGAAGGCACAGGCTGGCCTGTTTAAAGGATGCACACAGACAGGACCACAGAGGGAATTCTTGAGCAAAGGCCGTGTCCCCAAGGACTTGGGCAACCCACTTCCTTTGTGGCCCAGGTATTATGTGGGCTGACTCCTGTACCAGACAGCAGCTTCTTCTTTTCTCTTCTCTCCTTCTCTTCTCTTCCCTTTTGTATGGTGGGTTTTTTTTTTAATTGGACTGAAGATTGAACCAAGGGCATTGGTGCTGAACTATATCCTCATCCCTTAAAAAAAAAATGAGACAGGGATATAGTTCAGTGGTTAGAGTGCTTGATAGAATGTGCAAAGCCCTTAATTTGATTCCCCAGCACCACATAAAAATTAGCCACGTGTGGTGGTGTACAATTGTAATCCCAGCACTTGGAGGCTGAGTCAGGAGTATTGGTGTGAGTTGGAGGCCAACTTGGGCTACATGGTAAGTTCAAGGCCAGCTTGGACTGTAAAGCAAGACCTTGTCTCAAAAACAAAAACAAAAACAAACCAAAAACATCCCAAGATTTTTCTAAGTCACTAAGTTGCCCAGCCTGGGCCGAAATTTATAGTCCTCTTCCCTTAGCCTTTTTAAGTGCTAAAATCAAATATATATACCACCGTGTGTGGCATTTTTTTTTTTTTTTACAGATACTGAGTTGAGGCCCCACTGTCCCTGTCTAATAAATTAGTAGATCTTATTAGATCATATTGTTCCTTAAAACTTAGCCTATTCATCTAAAAAAAAAAAAGTGGGATCACAATGTGTCCCTTAAATTTTTTAAAACTTAAAAAAAGGAGGATTGGATTAGCCGATCTCTGAAATCCCTCCTGGCTCCCAACTTCTGTGATTAAAGATGGGATTCTGTTTTGTTATGTCCCTTCTCCTGGGTAGGGTGTCCTCTGGAGATGGTCAAAGACTCAGTAGATGTTCAGACAATGAGCACCTGGAGCAGCATGTCCACTCTGGTCCCAAGGACTCCTTTGCAGGGACAAAGTGACCAGTTTATTTTTGTGAAACAGATTTCCTGAGAGCCTGAGAGAAGCAGCCCTGGGATTGGCCCCTGGTGGCAGAGGAGGGGCAGAAAGGTGGGAGACCTGTTGGGACCAGCAGGGACTAGGGCAGCATCCTTTCATCTTGGAGGTACAGGGCTGAGCAGTCCTGGAATAGCTCTAGAAAAAGTCTAAGGCCAGAAGATTTGGTAGCAGGGGGACCAGTCTGGGCCCCAGAATCAGGGCTAACGGACAGATGCTGGGCAGGAGCCTGCAGCAGTCTGCCTAGAGTGTTCCGGGAAGAAGGGACTGTGACAGAACAAGGTGAGACGATCCCAGCTCCTCACCTGACCCAGGCTCACCTTGCCTGCAGTGCCTGGCCAGTCAACCGCTCTAATGTGATCTTTGTCGCCTGGAGAAGCGCGGCATTGTGTGAGCCCGGCTCACTCAGTGGCTGAGTGCAAACTGGGTCCCCCTCAAGCTTAGTCCACTTATTAAATTACACAGGAAAAAGCGAGATGGAATATTAATTCCATACACCTAAACTGCTGCCTGGGGAACCTGCCTTCCTGGGTTTCACGTTTCAAAGGCTGAAACAGATAAGGAGATTTTGTGCTTAATTAAAGGAGAAGGACGCTCACTTCAAGTCTTTACAAAACCATTTTGGTTCTGGGCTTGGTGGAGCCGGTGGAGAGCCATTCGCCATCTGGCATAAATGGTGTTAACTTGGGAGTCTCCGGTGAACTCTAGACATCAGGCCCAGAAACAAAGAGAATTAATTTTCGGAGGCTCCAATCTAGTTGGTAAACGGAGAACCTGTGTGTTGACTTGACAGGTATTAAAAAGTTCGGCCCCAGAGGTCACCTGCAGTGCAGAATGCCAGGTGCCAGCGCTCACCAACGGGGCAGATTATCTTATCAGCCGGGCTGATAGAATTCACGAAAGTCTGACCATACGGAGCAAATATTTATAAGCCCAACATCTTTCTGTCCACAGCAGATTAGGCACAGAATGCGATGTGAGCAAGGGCAGAGGGGTAAGTTAGCAGTTGACATTGGGCATTGGAACCTGGTTCCAGAGTAGAAACTCCATGGGCTTGATCATCTCATGAAGAACACACGTTGCCAGGCCTGGTAGCCTATGTCTGTAATCTCAGCGCTCCAGGAGGCTGAGGCAAGAGGATCACAAGTTCGAGTTCAGCCTGGGAAACTTAGCAAGATCCTAGCTCAAAATCAAAAATAGGCTAGAGATATGTAGCTCAGAGTGGAGGCCTTGGGCTCCATCCCCAGTCCCCCATGCACACAAAAAAAGCAAAAACAAACAAAATCCGCATATACACACATGTTTGCATGTTGAACTGTTTGGCAAGCACTTTCACACCTATCGCCTCCCTTGGCCTCATGCCCGCCTGTGAGGAAAAAGCTGTTTTTACCCCATCTCCCAGTTGAGGAGTCTGCACCTCAGAGAGGTCGAGTGACTTGCTTATTTGCTGGGCTGGGAAGTAGCCCCGGAGGCAAGTCTTTGGATCCCCCAGGCCTGTGGTGGCCTCCCTGAAGCTTGCTCCGGGTTTCTTTCATTCAGCAGCTCTCACGTGTCCGCTGGCTTTGTGTCCAGCCAGTGTCCTCAGCCTCCTGCACTCTTGGCATATTAGGCAGGCTAGTATATTGCAGAGAGATCCGAGAAGACCGTGGCCACTGAGTGGAGGGCAGCTGGGAGGTAGCCCTCGCGCCACGTGCTCACACCCCCGGAGCCTCCTTAATGAGGCTTGGAATTCATTTCTCTAGTGCCCACGTCTTTTCTGTGAAGTCACTGTCTCTGAGAGGGGATTAAATGCAAAGGTGTCCGAAAGAGAAGCCCTGGATGCCAAGGGGGTGGGAGGATTTATTTGCTGGTGGCTTTCCTCTTGTGTAGTGTGGGGGAGACAGCAGAACCCGGAGGAACCTTTACTGCCTCCTGGGGCAGAGGTGGCAGCTTCCCAGGCTCCCCCAGGTCCCTGCTCTGACCTCAGGCAACATCTCCGTGGAGTTGGGGCCCCTGAAACTCTCTATACCAGAGCTAGCGAGGAGAGGGCAGTGTTCTGGCGAGTAGCTCGGGTCAGGCAATGGTCTTGCAGGGCCGGAGGTGAGCAGGAACGTGCAGAGCTGGAGCAGCTCCAGGCAGCTCAGCATGACTGGAGTGCGGAGTGCAGGTCCCCAGGGGATAAAAGGGGGAGGCTCCTGAGATAAGCAGGAGCCAGATTCCCCAAAGCTTCAGAAGACCACGTCAGGAGCCAGGAACTCTCCTGAGCACAATAGGAAACCAAAAAGGAGTTAAGGCAAAGGAGTGGTACGGCAGTGTTTGTTCTATTATAATAGAAGGTTCCCTTGAGTGCATGTGGAGAGAACAGAAGCCCAGGAAAAGGGGCGGAGAAGGTGGAGGGAGGGAGACCAAGGAGGTCTATTTCTGCTTCCCACCCCTCCCCGGCCCAGGCTGGCCTAGTTCCGATCCCTGTATCTCGAGAGTCGTGCAGATGGTCACCATGCTTACTTGGTGCCGTGAGCAGTGTGGGTTGCAGCGTGCGCATTCTCTCCTTGAAGCCTCCTGAGAACGTCTGAGGCTGAGCGCTCTCCCTGCTTTTGTTTAACAGATGAGAAAACTAGGCTCAGAGGGGCAAGGTGTGTTACTCTCGGTCACACAGCGGAACTCACATAGAGGTGTGGCTCATTCCACGCTGCCTCCTAAGATGGCCGTCAGGGCACACGGTCTGGTGTCCCCAGTGGCAGGGCGGAGCTGCCCGGCAGCGTGAGCAGAATGGGAGCCCACCTGGTAGGCTCACGTGAGTGTGCTTGGATCACCCTGCATAGATGCAGATGTGCCTAGAGAGGGCGGGCAGGGCTCCTGGGCCCGTTCTTCTGGGCCGTACCCACAGGAGTGACGTTGGGTGTATGGGCTGTGGTGCTTGTGACCTGCCTTTATCTTTTCTCCGTGGAGGGGCTTCTCAGGAGCACCAGGGTTTTGGGAACCATTTCCCCTTCCAAGGGGCAGCGGAGAAGTCAAAGTTCTTCAGAAATGGGAAGTCCTATCACTGCCTCCTCCCTGGCCCGTCTTTTTCCAGGGGAAGTGTAGCTCCAGGTCTGGCTGGGCCAGGGACGGTGGGAGGGCTCCCCCAGGTAGTTGGGTGAGGGAATGGTTCCCTACAGACTGCAGGAGAACCACATTCTCGATTCCCCAAATCCTGGAGGCTCTCATAGGCACAGGGAAATTCATCCACTTCTAGGCTGCTGACAGCCAGAGTGCAGGCTTCTGTCTGGACGCCACCGCAGAAAGCTGGGTGGCCTCGAAAAGTCCCTCCTCCGCTTCCTGCACCTCAGCTTCTCCCCTGGAAGTAGAAAGCCCAACATCCCTCTTTCCCAGCCTCCGTCACCTTTCCAGGCTGGGGGCTCGCAGCCATTGGGAGAGTTCTTTCCTAGGGCCGCTCTGGAGCCAGGCCAGTTAGCAGGCTGCCCCTTGGGCCATCCACTGCCTGGAGCAGACCCCCGGCCTGCGCTTGCCAAGCCAGCAAGCTGCCCCTGCCCCACCCCTGCCCCCAACCCTGTAAGGGCAGCAGCTCATCTGGGTTTGCTCTGTCAGTTGGAAGGAAGGGCTGCCCGACACCTGCAGCAGGGCGCACTGATTAATTTAGTTTGCATCATTTTGCATTACCTGGCTCCAGGGCCTCCAGCTTGACATGCAGATTTATGTAAAAGAGACCCAACATGCAAATGAGCCAGGCCTGCCACTTGCCACTTGTTTTTAGTAACTGGCAGAGCTGCTTCGCTGGTTCCTCCGCCCAGCTGTTCTTCCCAGGCCCACGGCTTCTCATGGCCTGGGGCTGGCGAGATGAAGCCTGGAGCCTGGTGCTTCTCCTTGTGCCCAGAGCTCAGGCTAGAGAGGCAACCTTGACATTGGGGTTAGAAAAAAAGAGAGTGTTAGCAACACGTCTTTCCCTAAGGAGAGTTACTGGCTGTGTTACTCATGGAGAGACGCAGAGATGAGCGGAGAGATAGAGAGATACAAACATGGAGCAAAAGAGGGAAGCAGGGCCAGAGGAGGACGACGGGATGTTAGGGGACCTGGAGGCAGGGCTGTACATAAAGTAAGCCGGATGGTGGGACGAGGTGAATGCGAAGCAGTCAGGGAAAGGGGAAGGCAAAGGCAGGCAGAGACCAAGGCGACAGGACTGGAGGAGGACGCTTGAGGGGGTTGCTGAGGGAGGAGGTGGAGACCAAGAAGGGAACAGATTTCAGAGTTGCTGCTGCGGAGGACGAAGTGGGGAGATAGCAACAGCCTGGCTGTGGGGAGGAGTTGGTGATGATGACAGCTTGGGGCTGGGGAGTTGGGAAGAAGGAGTCACCGGGTGGAAGTGACGGCTGGAGAGACACCAAGCTGCCCTCTTGGGACCACTAGCCGGCAGTAATGCTACCCACCTCATAGTGCCTTGGTTATACCCGTCTATCCATATTCACACGCATGTATCTGTACACGTATGTGTGCACTAACCACGCAGCACAGGTACTTTTTGGAAGAACTGTTTTCGAGCAGTCAGGCTCTAGAACGTGAGCTAAGGGGTTATATAGTTCCATAGTGCATCTGGCCCAGAATAGAGAAGTCAGTTCTCTGCTTGGAAAGAAAGCACACCCTCAAATGCCACCCCTGTGCTTCAGAGGTAGGAAGCTCCTTCCACACTACCGGCCCCATGTGACCAGAGAGGGCCAGCTAGTCTCTGAACGTGCTCATGAACAGGTTAACAAGTCAAGAGAGAAAGAGGGGCCCTTCTTGTAGCATGGCTCTTTTACAGTGAAATTGGCTTTCTGGGAGGAGGGAATCCCTGTCGCCCTGGGCGGGTAGCCTTGGAGTGCAGGGAGGAGAGGCCTGGGAAAACTTCCTGTGGCTTTTGGATCATTACCATTTTCCCCACACAGGGCTCCAGGGAGGGGACAGGACAGGGAATTTCTTAAAGCTTGAGGTGGGCGCCTTGAGGGACCTTTGGAGAACCTCTAGCCCAGTTCATCCTCTCACAGGTGAGGGACTGGGACCTAGTAAGGTGGTGCAGCTGGGTTGGCACAGAGAGGGGTTAATGTGCTCATCACTGTTCCAGTGCTTTCCTCCATGTTGCCCCATTGGCATTGGTATTGACGACCTTCCCATCTCAGCTTCTGTGACTAGTCTGAGCTGCCCATGTCAGTGCTGGGCACACACAGAGTCTGTTGAGGAGTGAGAGCTGATTTTACTCCGAAATAGACGAACTCTGTAACCATGTGAAAGCTGTAGGTCTAGACTGTTCTGTGTATACCTCCCTGGTGCCACAGGAAGACCTAGGACTCTGCTTGGATCCCCTTTGTGGTTTCAGCTGCTGTTGCTAGCCAGTGCCACAGTAGACAAAGCCAACAAGCAATCTGGAGTCAGTGAAGGTGCATCTCATGAGTGCCAGGGTTGCATCTACTTTAAGATATGTTCTCCAGGGACACTCCCTCCATACACATCTAGGAGTGAAGGCCAGCCCCTTGGATCCTGTTACTTCCTGAGCCTGACCTAGTCTCCTACTTCCAGCTAGAGGCCATCTGACTCTACTTTGGCCAGCTCAAGGGTCAACTCATGGTAACTTCTATTCCAGTGTTTTTTTACTTCATGTGGTGAGAGACTCCTGTAACAACATGGCTGAGGCCATGGAAGTTTTCTTATAATCATGTGCACGTCGACCACACTTCATGCTCCATGTCAGAAGGTGCACGTGCATATCCTCAACAGATTCTAGAATCCTGTCTCTAGGTCTCAGGAAGCCAGCATCCATGTGTAGAGATCCCAGAATCCCAATCATTTTAGAGGGAAGCTGTCATCCTGACAGGTGGTGTTCCAGGACACTTCCTATAGAAGGTCTTCATTCCCTTTTCTGCCTCCAGGATTCCTTTCTAGGGAGCAATTTCCTCCTGGTTGGAAGTCAGATCTAAGCTACCCCTATCTCCTAGCTACATATCAAAACAAGCTCAAATGTCACATAACCCAAAACTGCCTGGAGGCTCTGTCTGTGTTTCCCATAATCCCTCAATTTGCATCCCTCCCCGTCCCTTTTGAGACAGAGTCTTGCTCTGTAGTCCAGTAGAGTCCTGAGCTCACTATAGCCCAGGCTAGTCTCAAACTTATGGCAATCCAACTGTGTCATCCTTCTGAGTGCTGGGATTAAGGCATGGGCCACCAAGCTTATCTTCATGTGGGGCTGGGGAATCAAACCCAGGCCCTTGCACATGCTAGGTGAGCACTTTAGCTGTTAAGCTACACTCCAAGCCCAGACTTTGTCCCTTTTTTTGCACTATCTTGAGCCAGGGGTCAGCTGAGTGCCAGGTCCTGAGGTGGCACCAGCAGATTGGCAGAGAGATAACAGACTCTCTGAGAACTTGCAGCTGATAAGGCTTGTCCCCTCATGGGCCAGGGGAGGCAGTGGATGGTCACTTTCTCCATGAAGAGCCTCTGAGGGCGAGAGTGGGTAGAAGGAGCTGACAGGCCAGAGGAGAGGCGGGGCAGGGTAGGGAGCAGCCAGACCTAGCACCCTGTGCAAATCCAAAACCCTGTGCCCTGCCCCACTGCCTTCCAAGAGGAGTGATGAGGGAAGTTTCAGACTCCTGGCCCTGGGCCTGACTGGAGACACCAAGAGGCCTCAGTGTGGAGGGGAAGTGATGAGAGGGCGGACTCTGGGGAGCCGGGGCAGCATGGAGCATGGGAAGTTCCATGTGAAATGCTCAGGGCCCAGGGTGGGCCAGACCTCGGAAGAGTGAGAGCAGCCCCCTTGTTAGAGAGAGGCTGAGCCAGCCCAGGGGTGGCCCGAGCCTCCAAAGTGCCTTTGGATGGAGAAGACTGCTTAATCTCCCCCTGGAAATCAGGAAGTTGGAACCCACACAGCTGATTACAGGGCCAGAGGAGCGATTTCAGTGGAAAGATTAAAAGAATTAAAGTCAGCTCAAGAAGGAGCAGATGAGAGGGAGCTAGGGGTGGCTGGGGCGCTCAGGGGATTGTCTGCGAGGCCTGTGCACCCCAGACCCAGCTGGAGGTGCCTTGAGGAGGAGAAAGGTATCTTGCTGAGGTGGAGTCCATAGGTAGGGGCTGGGGCTTTTAGAGGGTTGAAAAATAAGTCTCAACATCCACAGATCTTGAGAGATTTCCAAGAGGAGATAGCAAGACGCTGGGAATAGGGTCTAAGCCTCATCAAAATTCAGGCAGAGCTGTTCCTGGGGGTTGTGGGGTGAGAGGCAGCTCTGTGGGTGGGGCTTGGTCTTCTTGACTATTCCTCCCTCCCAGGCCTGGAACTGCTTCTCCTAAATAGGAGGAAGGCAAGAAATCGGTAGGGTAAGCAGAATGTGTCATTGAGGCCATGCTGGGCCTGAGGGCCAGGAACAGGCTACTGTCCCAGGAGACCTAGGTGGGAGGATAAAGAGTCCTGGATGATGGCCTTGTCATGCTTCAGGTCTGGGCAGGCGGGCAAGGACTGGAGGACAGCTGAGGCTCGGGCAGAGAGTATGGTGATTGCTCTAGTCACACAAGTGTACACACACACTCACACACATACACACATACGCAGCCATGCTTGCACTTATATGCTCTCCCTCCCCTTCTCTCTCTCTCTCATATATATATTTATATATATATACACATACACACATACTCTCTCTCTCTTAAACATACATTTAAATAACTTGCAGACGTATATTAGCAAAAACATTCCATCTGGGCTGGGATTTCTCTCATTGCTTTGAATTCCCCTGGGTCTTTACTTGGAAAAAAAAAAGTAGGAAGAGGCAAAGATTTGACTAATGTTGGGTTAAGGTTTTTTTCCTTACCCATTTCTTTCTTGGTTACTGACTGCCAAGAATTTATGTTTGTAAAAGGAAAAGAATTAACTGTGTTGATTAAGAGGCAAACTCCCTGGAAATGTTCTCTCTTAACCCTTTGGTACCCTCTTGGCGAGAGATACCAGGGTCCTCTGGCTTGGGGCTTGATGTCCACATGCTGAAGGTCCAGAACCGTCAAAGGGGCTAGCTTCTCCACATAAGGAAGGTAGAGAGCAGAGGCAGGGTGGGTTTTTTGGCTTGTGTGTGTGTGTGTGTGGGTGGGTGCGTGTGTGCATGTGTGTGCGCGTGCACGCAGATGCATAAGAGGTGTGAGTGTGTGTGTGTGTGCGTGGGTAGTGTGAATTACAGTGTGGGAGAGGAAGGCACGTGTGTGTGCACATGAGTGTGGTGGCTGCACACGTGTGTCTCTCAGTAAATATGGTGCATGCCGGGAATCTTGTGGTTTGCTGGCTATACTGTAAAACTTCATGAAGACAAGAAACCTTCACCTTGACAAAATTAGCAGGAACTGATTTGGCAGGAGCAGGGGCCTAAGGGGACTTTTCACAAAGCTGATGCACAGAGGAGCAGGGAACAGGGAGGCTTTAGCGTAGTTAGCAGGGTCTTTCCTCATATCTAGCAGCTCTTACAGCTAGTAAGCAGAAACTCAAAGCCAAGGCTGACCCTGGACATCAGTAAGTGTCTTTGCATGGTGAGCAGAGTGGAGGGATTTTGCTTTTTTCCTCCCAACCTAAACACCCACCCAAGAATACCCTCCCCTTTTTGTTTCCACTCTGTCCTTGTCCCCACATGGCTCCAAGGCCAGACCAGGCTTATTACAGGAGCGGAAGCCTCTGGGAAATGGGGATACAGCTGATGGCTTGGATCAGAGATGGGTGCTGGGGGACAAAGACAAGAAAAGAAGAATGTCTTAGTTACTTATTTATTGCTGGGACAGAATACCCGACATCCACAATGTAAGGGAAGAAAGATATAGCTCACAGTTTCAGAAGGTCTCACACAGTCCATTCATGGGTGGCTGGCCATGGTGGAAGCATATGGTAGAGGCCATTTGGAGAAAAGCTCTTCATGGCATGACAGACAGCCACATGAGGGAAGAAGATGGAGCTACCCTCCAGGTCCTTTCCCAGTAATCTGACTCTCTGGGTCAAACCTCAGTGTTCATTCTTGTTGTGGTTTGGATCTGGAGTGTCCCCCCCAAAACCTCAGATACCTGTGGATGCTGTGCAGTGTTGGGAGGTGGAGGCCTGGCTAGAAGGGGCAGATGCTTGGGGTTGACCTGGATGTGTGTGTGCTGGTACCATCCTTTCTCACTGATAGGGCTTCTCCATCTGCCATGCTGTGAGGAACTGCCTCCACTTCTGCCTGTACCATGTCTTTCCACCATTGCTGGCTGCTTATGAAATGGACTGAAATCTTCTGAAATTATGAGCTAAGTAAATCTCCCTTAAATTGTGGAAGTTGGGTATTTAGTCACAGTGACAAAAACGTTACCAAGACAAGCCCCTTCTGACCAGGTCCCCACTTCTCAATAGTACATGGTTCCATCAGTATCTCACTATATCAAATACATGAGTCATTTTGGGACATTCTATATCCAAATCTTAACAAAGAGCTTGCTGGAGGTGGAGCTTCTTGCCTATGCATCCAGCCATACATGTAATACCTGAGCCCCACGTTTGGCTGATTCTCCTCCTTTGGACACCCAACTCCTGCTCATCCTTCAAGTCCTAGAACCCACCTTCTCCAGGAAGTCTTCCTTACCCTTCCCATTTTGCTGTCCCTCTCTTCTAGGACAGTATCTGGTCATGATGGTATTGTTCTCTCCTGCTAATTCCCCAATTCCTACTCATCTTTTAAATCTTAGATGACACCTTCTCTAGGAAGACTTCATTACCCCTCACACTTTGCTATCCCTTCTTATAGGAGAGCATCTGGACACAGGACCACTGTCCACATGATATAATCCACGAGTCCTGTCTTCCCCACTGACCCTTGCACTGCTTGAAGATGAAGTCACTGTTTATTCTGAAATTCCAGAGTTCAGGACAGTGCTGCCATGCAGCATAGGCTCAGTAAGTGGCCACTGAGATGAACTGAAGACCTTTGACAGCTGCATGCAGCATTAGCTCCACAGGCTGTGAACTAAAGTCCCTTTTATACACACTCCAGGACCCTAAGATCATTTGCACATGTGTTTGATCCTTTAAAGATTCAGTGATAGTCATTCTCAGGGGCTAGCGCAGCCTCAGACAAATAGTAAATGTCCAACAAATGTTCAGTGAGTGAAAGAAGAGCCAACACCTGAGAAACATCCAAGAATGTATCTGGAATAAGCTAACTGACTGTACTAGGTATTGATGACTAGATTACAGAGAGGAGGTGGTGTTAGCAGAGCAAGGGTGAGAGCAGGGAAGAGAGCGGTATTGAGCACCTACTCTATGCCAGCACAGGCCTCTGGGGGTCATTATTTCACTTTCTCCTCATCTTTATCCAGGAGGGAGGGGTACTTAACTCATTTTGCATTCAAGGAAATTGAGACTAAGACATATTAAGTACCTTGCCCAAAGTCACTCAGCTGGTTTAGGTTAAGTTGGGATGCAAACCAAAGTCTTTCTGACCCTAGAGCCCATGTGTCTCCCACTGTGCCAAGTTTTATGAAGAATGTGAGTTTTGAATGGAATTTTGAAAGAAGAGAAGTATTCATCTTTGTGGAAAAGGGTCTGAAGCTGTGACAGGTGGAGAGGACTGAGGGTTCCCCAGAGGATGAGTGCTGGCACTGTGTTCCCATGGGCTTCCGTAGCTTTTATATGACCACGAAGCCAGGGGAAAACCAACACAACAGGGTCCAGTACAACCAAGGAGGACAGTGGAGGAATGATGGCATCTCAAACACACACCTCTAGCCCAATCTTGGTGAGGGTGGGACTTTCAGAAGGGCCAACACAGATAAAATGGTTACTGGGTGGAAAACTCTGTGCTAAGCAATTTGTTATAATTTTTATTAGTGCATATTGATCATACTGAACAATGGTTTTCACCTTGGCATGTTTGATTTGTACATGCATATCACATTATCCTTCTCCCCCCAGTGTCACATTTGGAGAGTTCATAGGTAAAGAAAATGAGGTACATATACATAATGAACTATTTTTCAACCTAGAAAGAACAAAACTTTGTCATTTGAAGAAAAATGGATGGATCTGGAGCTTACCATGTCGGGCGAAATAAGATAAATATCGCATGTTCTTCCTAACAAGTGAAATCTAATAGGGATGACAAGAACCTAGAGAGGAGACCATTATTAGAAAAGAGGAAGGGAATAAGGCTAAGGGGGTATAAAGGCAAGCAGTGGAAGGGGTGAATATAATCACAGTGCATTTAATTCTTAAAGCAAGGCAATGAGATGAACCATGATCCAGAGGTAAAGAAAGTTCTAGAAGAGTTGATGGCTGGCTAATGGTGAACCTGAGTTTGAGCCCAGGAGGCCTAATTCCAGAGTTAATGCTTGTGACCATGACACCAAGAGGGGCAGTAGGGCTATGGAGACACCCAACATGTAGAGGTTGACAAGAATCTACCCGTTGGGCTAAAGTTTGGGAATATGATTAGGATCTGGTTGGATAGGGGTAGCCAAGTAGAAGAGTTAAACCCCAGGCTGATGAGTTAGGAAGTCATTTGGGGCTGCAGGACTCTTGAAGTATAGAACGGGGCAGAGGGAGCAATCTGAAGCTCTATGCCTGTGGAGAATTTGTCTTTGCATCAGGGTCCTTGGGGTTCACCATTCCATCAACCCTACCCCAGCTCCCTGAGGGTGTATTGTCCTCCCTTCCCTCAGGGAAGCATCTCAGTGTTATGACGGGTCAGTTGTTCCTAGGCCACTTCTCTGGATAGCTCTAACCATTCTCTCTTCCACTCAACTGTGAGCAGGAGATCTAAGCCAGAGTCACCAAGTAGGGCCTCCATTAGCCTGCTGCTGCTCCTGCTAGATGCCTCCTGTCTGGGGCCTGGGTAGTCCCTGCTGAGTAGTCTCCCTCTGCGTTGTCCTCTCTTTCTCCCTTAGAGAAGGCCCCTTGGGGAAGGCAATTTGTAGCCCTTTGGTAGCTCAGCATTCACTTTACTCTAATTAGAGAATGACTTCTCTTTTCCCAGCCATGTACTTTTGGTAGTCTCAGTGGCTGGGTGCTGCTGTCACAGGCTCACTTCCTTCATCTATTCAGAAAGTCTAGGGATACTTGGAAAGTATCAGCAAAGCTGTGAATTGATGGAAGAGGTGACCCCACACACTGTTCTGTTTCTTGGTTTATGTTCTGGAGAAGATGGAGAATTTTGTATCAAAACCCTGTGAGATACTACAAACCCTTGTTCGAAAGACATTGCCAGCTTTGGACTTTAGGTATAGCTTCCTGAGATCCCTCTATGTCTGTTGTCTCTCATGGCCACAACAAAGCTGCCATTAAACACCATTGCCACCACTTCCACCTTATAGTCAGTCACCAAGCACCTTCATGTCCTTAGCCCACAGGTGCTCCTCCTCACATCAACTCTATGAAATAGGCAGCTCAGAGATTATTGGTTCTGTTTTACAGATGAGGAAAATGAGAGAAGCTTAGTGTCATTTGCAAATCACATGTTGGCTACGCTGTTAGATTTCTAGACAGTAGGACTAAAAGGTAGCCCCAGATGGGGGAGGAACTGGGTGACACAATTGAGGATCTGAAGGAATTGGAGGGTGAGCGATCACAGTTCCTCTGCACCCAGAAAGTCGCACCCTGAGTCACTTACCTTTTGCTAACTGAAACACCAGCACCTTCCCTCTGAGCCGCGTTGAGTCATCTCTCCTTTGTTCCCTTGGAAGGTGCTCTCGGCCAGGCCCTCCTGGCCGTCCTAGGATCTGACGCAAGGTACGTTTCGCGTAGGTGGTATCAACAAACCTTCTGGTGTGGGGCCGACATCGAAACGAGAGGAGGGGTTCAAGAACTATTTCTGAAAGAAGAATACCAAGGACAGCGTTTGACCTCTTCGGAGGAAAGAGATACACAAGTTCATGGGGGTTGAGGCGGGTGCTGATGGTAACGACCGATTGTACAACACTATCAACAATTACACCTTCCATTTTGGTAGCACCTGCTTCCAAAAGAGCGTTCAGGATGTTCAAGTTTATGAGGCTATTTGATCTAATAAAAGTCCCACAAATGGGTGGTGATCATTGTGATTACCATTTTATAGATGAGAAGACTGAGGCCCAGAACTATGTAAGTGATTTGCCCAAGGCTCTACGGCAAAGGACAGGGAGGTAGGCCTGGGTCCATCCTGTTTCTTGAGGTGTTTAAGGTGTTTCGTGTGTGGGCCTTCTTGGTGTGTACATTCCTGTGGGGTAAGGTGTGGACAAAGGAGGTGGCGAGCAGCAGGCTCAAAGATATTCCTGCACACGGTCATCAGAGACAGTGAGTCAGGCACCCGTATTTTGAGGTCAGTTTCCTCTTTCACTTCCCCAAACAATTGCTGGGCAGTGAGCTCACCTGCCACCTGGTCTCAGAGCAGGAGCTGAGGGTATTTGTATGGTGGCTTCTGACGGGTTTGAGAACAGGGATCCAGAAAAGAGGGCAGCACTCCCACCCTAGAACTCCTGCCTTCCCAAGTCACCAGTTTCCCGGCCAGGGACGTGCTGTCCTCTCACCCTGTCTGCTTCTACCACCTCTGCACTGGTTCCCTGACCTCAGTCTCTGTTCCAGTCAGTTCTCCCCGTGACTAATCTTCCAACAGTTCCCCTTTACTTCTCAGAAGGTGTTAGTGGAATACCACTGGCCTCAGCTTGGCACTCAAGGCCCCACCCACTCAGGTCCCAAAGGATCTCTCACCCTTGGCTCTGCTGCTCATCCTGCCTATGAAACCCTGCCTTCTACCACACAGACGAACTGGCCTAGACTTGTCTTGTGTTTTTCCAACTCCTAGCTACTGCCGTCGCATTCCCTTGGCCTGGAAAACGACTCCCACGCTCTCTGCCTGCTGGATTTCTACCCATCCTTCAAAGCCTATGACAAATGTGACCTCTTTCATGAAGCCCTCTTGATTTCACCACTGGGAAATAATCTGTCTCTTGAGGTGTCTCATAGTCCCTGGCACATAAGTTCCTACACAAACAATTCTCTGGGTATTGTGACAATGGTGTAAAGCTTTGGGTGCTGGGATTCTGCAACGTCATTTCTATATGTCTGTGTCTGTGTGTTGGTGTGAGGAGTGGAAAATCTAAATGATCAGGAAGGGATTGATAACTTACTGGGTTTGGAGTGTGTCAGTCACTTGTATTCTACAAATGAACAGCCAGATCTCTCAGAGGCAAGAGGACACTCTAGTTAAATCCATAAACACACTTGTAGGAAGGACAGGGAAGGAGGGAGTGAACACATCCAAATGTCTCAGTCTTTATATCCCAGGCACTGTGGGAGACAGGATATTTCTGAATAAGGGTCTCCTGAATAAGGGGGGCAGGAGGTTGTGGTTGAGCATCCAAGATGGCGGTGTCATTTAGGCACCGTGGGAGACAGGACATTTCTATGAGTAATGTGCTCATTAGTCTCACCATAGCTCTGAAAGGTAGGAATTATTGCCCCCATTTCATGGATAAGTGCTGCTGAGGGTCAGGTTCCCGGGAGACAGACTCTGAGAGGAGGATCTTTGGGCACGTTTGTTAGAGTGTGCTCACGGGGCAGCCTCTGCCAGAGTATGATGGGAACAGGAAAAGGAGGAGACGGTGGCCTCCAGGGAAGTTGTCCCAAGGCCTCAGCAGCTCCCATGGGGTGCACTGAAGCTTGGGTAACCCTTCAGAGATGATCCCCACCTAGAGGCAATGGGGCTGGGTCCTGTGCCTTCTGGGAATGGGGCATTACTTGGGCATGATGGATGTCTTCAGCTAAGGGCAGTTCCTGGGAAGTGATGGCATTCATACTAATAGGTCACACACCAGAGAAGTGCCTGCCTCATAAACAGCATAGCTGGCAAGTAAAAGAGGGCCAGGGCTAACACTTGGCCTGCCTCGCTCCAAAGCCCACAGGCATTGTCCCAAGGCATCGTGCCTTTTAATCCATCTCCGAAGTGAGCCTGGCCATCCTTGGCCCAGGATGCATTGTTGGCTACTCGTGGAAGACCAAGCACCGAAAGATCCCTAAAAAGAGTGGTCTCCCCTTTTGTGATCTCCAGCAGATCCAGTGGCAAAAGAAAAGGATCATAAGGGTGGTGTGGATCCTCTTGTTGGTGATACTCTGTTACTGTCTGGCTCTTAGTTACACTTCAGAGACTTTGGTTTGGGATTTAAGTATGATATTCAAAGTATTTAATGACCAGTAACATTCAGAGTATTGGAGTGGGTGCTGGCAGTATTGTCTCTGGTACTACTCAGATGAACATTAGACCTTAAGGTCTCGGTGACAAGGCTACAGGTCTCCTCTGAGTGACGTGCTGAGGAAGCATCCCAGCAAGGACTTTCTTTAGAAAACAGCTGAGAGAAGCAGGTCTCCTGAATAAGAGGGGCAGGGGATCCTGGTTGAGCATCCACAACAGAAGTGTCATTTAGGCTGGGACAAGGACACCTATGCTCCCCATTGTGAGATCCGTGTGTCTGTCAGCTTTGTATTTTTCCATACCTGGCCAAATTTGCTGTATGAAGTCTCTGTGACTCTGGGCAAGGACTAACTGCCCTATTCTGTTCTTAGGGTCCTCATTTATAAAATCAGAGATTTTCTAAACTCTGTTTGTCATTTTGAAACAGGAGAACCTGGAGAAGTCCCCTCAGGGGAAAGGAGGTGAGTGGGCCAGGGCCGGGCCTCCTAGCCTGTGTTAGCTAGAACATCTTGCCTTGTGTCTGTTTATGCCTTCATACGGTTTCACTTAGACCCAGCATTCCTGAGCTAAAAACAAAGCTTAGCAACTGCCAGACTACATGTAATATCCGAGGCACCTCACACATGGCTCTGACTTGCCTAGATAGGCAAGTGAATGGATGGATGGATGGATGGATGAATGAATGACCTCGACCAGTTCCTGGTCACAGGAGCAGATGGCCAGCTGTCCTGAGTCCTTTAGAAATGTACACAGGCCAGATGCTGATCCTGACAATTACGGGATTCTGCCTGGCTCCACCACCGCACCGACAGGTCTCCTCCCTGTAAGCAACTCGGATGCTGCCAGGTCGCAACTGGAAAGTCACCAGCAGTGAATCCTCCTGCACTTGTCTCCTTTGACTCTCCCAACATGTTGACTCAGCTCAGAGATACTGACAGCAGAAGCACGCATCACTGGCGGCTTTGGCAGAAGAATCATTAGGTTTTCTTGGTGTGCGTACTGGGGTGTGGCACTAGGTTTGGCTGGTGTTCGTCCCCTTCCATCCCAGGAAAAGACTTCCAAGTTTGGCCTTGGCTTATTGCCTATCATTCTTTCCTTGTTTTCTGCTTTCTTTTTTCTCTTTCTTTTCTTTTTCTCCCTTTCCTCCCTCCTGCCCTCCCTCCCTTCCTTCCTTTCTTCCTTTCTCCCTTCCACTAAGGCAGTTGTGTTCAACCTTGCCTGTGTGTTGGAATTGCCTAGGAAGACTTAAATATTCCAAATGCCCCGAGATTCTGACTAGTTGGGTGTGGCCTGTGCAGTTGGATTTCTAGAAGCTCTCCAGTTGATTTTACTATGCAGTCAAAGTTGAGAAATGCTGGTCTGAGGACATGGAGGTGGGATCCCAACTTTTTCCCTGGGGATCAGTTGTGTCTGCTGGATTTGGAGAGGCTTAGGGGCACAGATATCTATTAGCAGCAGAGGAAGGAAAGGGAAGTAGAGAGAAATATACCCTCGCCACACCCCTCTGCCTCCCTACCCGAGAGACTCAGGGAGATCTGTCCTGTGGCATGTCCCAGTGACAAGAAGTGACAGTGGGGGAGAACACATGGGAACACACTGAGACTCCAGTGCACTAAGGGTTCCCGGCTCACAATGCTGTTCTAGAGCCCCAGGTGCTGCTCTTTGGGGAGCTTAAGGGACAATACCCAGGACACGAGCAGCAGCAAGGCTTACACTGGAGCGACCACACACAGCATATTCAACGAGTGGAACAGGGTGCAGATAAAGAAACTTGACAAGATGTGGCATCCACTCTTGCTGGCAGGCCTGTGGATGAGCATGCGTACACCTCTTCGAAGGCGATCTCTGACTCACTTGTAAGCCTGTGGCCAACCAGAATGAGCGAAGTGAAATCTGCTTGTTTTTTTGATGGGAACCCATCTGGACGTGTGGGATGATATTGGGGACATAGGGTCATGGATATAAGCCACAATCCTGAAGCTGGCTGGTGGCAGTGTCTGTGTGGTATGTGGTGACATGCGCTAGCTTTCTCTTAAATTGCCCCTAGTTGGCTCAGCCCTTGGAATGGTCCTCCTTCTGGGTGCTCACTGGACAGTCAGGGACTCCTGGAGTCACGGCTTCCCTGCTTGTATGTTCTCAGTGTGACTTACTTGCTTTGCTTCCGGTACAAGTTCTCTCTTCCCTTAACATCACATTCTCTTCTAAATTAGAAAACCTCTTTAATTGTTAGCAGGAGCTGGGGCTCTGCTCCTTGCATGGACAATATCATTAAACATTGGAAAATAAACAACCTGGAAAAGTTTAAGACATTTTCAAACCCTTTGCCTCCCAGAGGGTGTCTGGGGCCCTGGGTAGGACAAGGTTCTGCTGGCCTGGGTTTATACTGCGTTGATGACTTGACCCCTCCAGCTGTGAGAAACCAAACTGACAGCAGGGTTGTTTTTACTAAACTTCGCAGGATCGCCAACTTGATTTGGGGAGGCATTTGCGCTGATTTGCGCCGAGGTCTCCAGCGGCTGCGTGGAGCTTCCTCCTCGGGCAGAGTGCATGCTGGGAGTGGGCCAGTGGCTCTGGTGGCTGACAGCTGTTGTAAACCATCGCTGTCCTCCGGAGTTATTCCACAGGGCTGGAAGAAGGGAGGGAGCAGAGGGGACGGGGCAGGGCTGTGTGAGAACATTTCTTTCCATCTTGCTGAAATGTGAGTCTAATGAAATGATAATGAGGTTGTGGCCTTTAAGCTCCATTGAGTTTGTTGCGCATTGTAATTTTACCCAGAGTGGGGCTAGATTTTGAAATGATTAAAACTATTGATTCCAAAGCCCGTGCAGCCCGAATCAGAATTCATTAGAGGCCTGGAGGTCAGGGATAAACACTTCTCCCTGGTTCCACCAGGAAACACACCCCATCCTGTGTGCAGCTCCGGTTGGTGTGGGTGTCCCTGGGCACGCTGGCAGCCAGACCAACAAGTAGGACCCAGGACCCATAGAACAAGAAGCCATGAAGGTCCTAACCGTGAGTCCCAGCCAGTTTTAATGGGGCTTCCCTTCATGGTGGAGGAGGGAGGTTTCCTACGCTTCATCTTGGTTTTAGTTCCTTAAAGGCATGTGGTAAGTGACATGTCTTCTCTATCAAAAAGAAACACACAGAAAAACAGAAATGCTCCAAGGTCTTGAGCCAAAGGAATAACAGAAGGAGAAGTATAGCTGGGTGGGGTGGTTACCTTGGGGCTCTGGAGTAAGTACCCTCTGTGTCTGGGTAGAAAGAGGGTTTTTTCCTGTCATTTTGGTCACTGTTGTGTTGGCCCCCAATAGCATGAGATCTGTCCTTGAGAGTTCTAGTCCAGATTCTCTAGAGCTGAAACAGGTTGTCATCTTAAAAAAAAAAAAACTTACCTATTATTAAAAGAAGCCAAAAAGAAAAGAATGATAGGAGCTGTTAGCGGAGGAGGGCACGTCCAAAGCAGAGGTATTCTGCTTTATCTTGATGCCGTTCTTACCTAAAGGGCTGCAGCACTGTGGATGCTTCTGGCCACTCCCTGTGTCCCTGTGGAGGCCACCACCTTCACTCCCGCAATCTAAAAACTCTCAATTTCCCATGTTGCTCTCTTCTCCAGCAAGCCTGAAGGATCCTAGTGGCTGACCTGGGGCCTTTTGCTCATAACCAGGTTGGTGGTCTGAAAAATATATCCTTTACCCCCAGTAGAGTGGGGGTGGCGGATGCTGTCGGGAGGCAGTTGGGGTACTGCCCTTCACTGGGGTGAAGCAGCCCAGTCACAGTCCCCTTGACTCCATTCCCTTTTATTTTATAGGCTTGCTGGGCAGTCACGGTCGTAAAATGTGCACAGCAATAATTTTATTCAGAGTGGAGCATCAGGGTGTACCATCAAGGTCACACACACTGTGTCATAGCCACGTTTGGAAAATAATGTGCAATATCCCCCGTTTCTTGGCTCGCCTCTCATAAGCCAGCTTAGGCACCAGCATCCTGAGGCCTTCCCCTTGCACCCACAACAGGCAGGTGGGAAAAAGCCTTCACCTGGCTTTCTGAAGCACACATGACACCAACTTTTCCTATTCCATGATATTATTATTTTGTCTATTTCTTTGTGTTTTCCCTTGCTAGAGCATGGGCTCCCTGAAGGCCAGGTTTGAATTTTATTCCCGTTTGCATCTCGCCACTTCACAGGTCTAGCTCAAACTACCAAGCAATTGTTGGGCAAAAGAAGGCAGGAGAGAGTTCATTGAGGAATATCATTTGTTTCTCAGGACAACCGTGTGAACTAAGCCAGGCAGGCATATGAGCGCTGATTTCTTGAAAAAATAAAAGTAAAAAAATAAATGAATAAATACATAAAAAAGAACCAGTACATTCAGGAGGGTATGGCCCTGCTTTAAGGTCACCTGATTCCTTGAGCTGTCGCCAGGGCTGTGGTGCAGTCTGGTAACTTGGAGAGGTTCCCTGCCCACACTTGCTTTGCATCTGGTAAGGCCCTGTGCCGGTTCAGCGTCGCTCCCAAGGCGCCTCCCACACAGGTGGTTCCCAAGCAGTTCATATCAAGGTCCCCTTTTATCGCCTCCCTTTGCCTTACCCCCAGCAGCCAGGCTTTGAAAAGTTGGCCTAGCAAGTGAACTACAATTATTCAGTAATAATGACTCCAGTTTCTCATTTTTATTAATAAAAGACATACACGACCTGCCACTCAGTTTTCTGTGGAGAGAAATGAGCTCCCTCTCTAGGTTAATAGAATTCCACCAGAGGCAGGCACTTACCAAGCCACCTTCCTGGCTGGGCTGCGCTTGACAGCTCTTTCCGGGGGCCTCCACCGAGCCCACCGCCAGCCCTCACAGCCTGTGAAGTCCGGGAGGCAGGGGCCATTGCATCTGCTCCCCGCTTGCCTTTCCATCCCCCTTGGAGTCGGCGGACCCTGACTCCTGGAGAAGCGTTACTGCGATGTGTCAGCTGCTCTGGGAGAAGGGAGAGTGATGTATTCCAAGACCTGTCAGGAGAGAGGGTTTACGGTCAGTTAGGAACTGTAAACCTCTTCCCGTGGAATTGCCGGTGGAATCGTAATACTCTGTCTCTCTCAGTCCAGGCACCTTCTTCCACTCTTGGCCCTGCTCTTCCATGCATATGGAACACCGCTCATGTGTGAGGGTCCCTGGGGAGAGCACATGGCTTTGCTCCGTCCAAGTGTCATGGCTGAAAGTGGGAGGTGAGGCTCAGACAGGGCTCATGGCCTTCCTGCCCGCTGCTGCACCTTGGCAGGGCCCTTGGCCAATTCCCTTCGGGCCTCCCTTCCGGTTCATGGCAGAGAGAGGCCCTTCCTGCACAGGCGTGGAAGGGAGAGGGGAAAGAAGGAATGTTAGCCTGTCCCTCCCTCCCTCCGTCCTTCCCTCCTTTCCTTCCTTCCTTCCTTCCTTCCTTCCTTCCTTCCTTCCTTCTTTCCCTCCCTCCCACCCTCCCTCCTCCAGCTCTTCCTTTCCTCCCACCTTTTCCTTCCCTTCTTCCATCAACAAGTCCATACTGAGGGCCCACTGTGTGTCGGGCAAGAAACCAGGACTTGGGGGCCAGACGACACTGGCCCTGTCCTCAGGGCGCCTCTTCTTGCAGCTCCTTGGCTCTGATCTCCCACAGAAGGCAAACACCAAGGGGGGAAGGGAAAACAGAGGGAAATGAGAGGGAGAGGAGGGCAGCCAGGAGGAAGCGTTGTGAGTAGAGACGACCTCAATGCGCGAGGCAGTGAAACAGAAAAACAGGATCTGAATAATTTGAGGAGCCCAAGTGACACTTCTGTCCTTCTAAAAAAAAAAGACAAAAGAAGAAAGAAAGAAGCCCTCTGCTAAGCTGCTTGGCATTCTGCTATCGTCCCAGAGCCCTTCTGGTAGGAAAAGCTCCCTCTTCTTCAATAGTTGCCTCTGAAGATGCAACCCCTCCCCCAACCACCAAAGGGTCGCTGCTAAAGTGACATCTCTATGTCCTTACTAGAAATACACCCTCCTGAGATACCAGCTAAGAGGTGGGGACCAGAGTCACTTCCAGAGGACATAGATGGTGGTCACACACTTTCCAGCCCCTAAATGGGCCTGCTCCAGCAGAGGTCATGCCAGGAGCACCTTCTGGCCACTGTCATCCATTCAGATAGGCACAATAAAAGTCATTCCCTGATGAGGCCAGAACCATATATATCTCTTGCTCTATGCTGCCTGCTCAGCACGTGGTGTTGAGTCTAGCACGTAGTAGGTATTCAATAAATACATATTTTTGGACCAGTTCTCGCTCTGTAGTCCAGACTGGTCCTGAGCTCAATAAATGTTTACTAAATGACCTGAAGTAGCACACCATTCTCTAGTTCTTTTCTCTCTCAACATTGCCTCTGGCTCCCCTGGAAGGGATGTAGGGGAGGGAGGAAGGCTTGCCTGCACCCCAGGCTGTGGGCTGCGCCTCAGCGAGGGAGGCACGGGCACACTTGGCCATCTCTTCTGTGACACCTGCATCCCCGGCTTTGGCCTCTCCCCAGCCTCTCAAAGCCACCGCACTAACTCCCCAGCCTCCTCAGTCGGCTTCCTTCCCCTGCTACACCACAGAAGTTGCTCTGGCAAAGGGCACAGAGGTCTCCTGAAGAAGCTTCCAGATGGCATGATGCTGGCCCTGGTAGTGACATTGAGCCCTCTGGGCTCTTTCTTCTAGCATCTTCTTCCTTCTGGTTCTCTTTTTCCCTTCTTCCCTATACTTTCTGATCTTAGCTTATCCGTCATTGTGGCTTCACTTTTTCTTCTTTTATTCCTTCCTCCAGGTGACTTATCTGCTTTGCTAACCCCCAGTTCCACATCCCTGCCCCACCTGCGGCTCTCCAGTGTCAGACCTTTACCTCCAACAGTCTTTACCAGCAGGTCCCAGAGGCAGCCACGCCCACACTCAGCTTTGTCTATCAGTTGTTTAATCAAAATCTTTTGAGTTTCTTCTCCTTTCTCCACGTGACCACACCGACAATCAACCTGAGGCTAGTTCCTGTGCCTTGGCTCTTCCTCTATGGCCCAGGTCCCAGATCAGCCCCTGGTATTTGGAGGGCATTCAGGAATATTTGTTGAAAAATGACTAGTATCATAATAGAAGAAACAGCGTCTACAGGATCAGTTTCCCCTCATTTTCCTTTGAAACTCTCATCTGTTTTTCCTGTGAGAAAGACCATCTCATGGCTAAACCTCAAAAGACCTTTGTTGTTTCAGTAGAATCAAAATAGAGCTGATGATTTCTTCACCCCATAGGGAACTCCTTAGACCAAATTGAGTGGAAGGGAGAAGGGGCCTTTGTATCCTAAATCTTCACGCACAGAGCTGGATTTGCATATGTTAATATGAAGAACTGTAACTATTTAATGAGAAGCAGTGGCCATGTGGGTAAGTGGAATTCCTTAGAGTATTTTTTTCAGATGTCTTAATTCAATCTCTTTGTTATAGTTCGGCGGAGCCAGGTGTTTGGATTGAGTTGGTCCTGGTCCCCACTCTCCTCCTTCCAAGTCTCTAAAACTACTGATCTCACTGGATGCCAGACATAGCCTGTCTCCAGAGGGTGATGGTGGGGGACACACACTGCCCACCTGGAAACATAGCCAAGGGCATGGCTGGAGGGAAGCCACCCCAGGCCAGAGAGCCTAGGCCCAAAGGTTGGAAGGGGACATGCCTGTGGGGGTAGGGAGGCAGAAGAGGATAGAATTCCTGAGATGAGAACCCTCTGTGGAGACAGCCCGCTGGGCTCCCAGCCCTCCATCTGGGTTCCACTAAAAACACATTTTGCGTGTTTCTGTTGTTCTTAAGTCTGGGTTGATTTCAAGGGGAAAATTATAAAGAAACATCTCTCCCTTTCTTTCAACAGCAGATTGTGCTTGAGTAGATTCTCATCTGCCTGGCTTGTCCTTTCTGGAGGTGAAAGGAAGGGGTACAGGTGGGAGCCTGAAGACTCAGGTTCCAGGCTGTGCTTGCTGCTAGTGTCCCAGATCAGTGGGCCTGTCACAGATTCTGAACTTTCCAGAGAATAGCAAAATGAATGGCCAGAGAAGATCTCTGTGGCTTAAGAATGAAGGGGAGAGACTGGGCAAGGAGAGATATGTTGATATGGCCCTGCCTGGGAAACATCCACACAGAAAGGCAAATGATTGCCTCCTCACCGCTACTGAAAATCTCGAAGCCAGGCAGCATTTGGCAGGTGTTCACCCAAGAGAGGCCCGTCATCCAGGTAAAGAGCTAGAGATAGCAGAGGCCTCTCCTAAAGGTTCAGATTCCAATCCAGGTTAACCCCTCAAGATTGCCCCGAACCCTTGACCTTGAATTAGCCCTTACCCAAGAGACACAGAGAATCAGTGTCAGAGCTGGAAAGGTCCTTAGCTATTGAGCTCAATGCGCTCATTTCATAAGTGAGGAACCAGGGACCCAGCGAGGGAAGCTTCTTGCCCAGGCCACATGGCAGGTCAGAGGGTTGACTAATCCTGCATCCGAGGCATCTGTGTTACCTGACATATTTTTACTCTGCTGCTTATGAGGGTGGATGGAAGGCCAGGTCTCCACGGAGAGGGTCCAAGAGCTTCAGTGAACACGCCCATTCACAGACTTACGTGTACATGCATATATTACACATACACTGGCACACAGACCCCATCAGACTTCATCAGCAGAGCTCAGCACTCCCCATCCCATCAATCCTGGCTCTCTCCTCCAGGGCTGCCTAGGGCACTCACTCAGGCTCAACGACGGATGTAGGGACAAAGACACCATGGTAGAAGGTCCAGACTTTGCACACAGCTAGTACCAGACACAAAGAGAGAATTCACAGCTCAGGCTCTAGGGCTTGGCCTTCACTCATCGGAGTGATTCTTGCAGAACCCTGCCCTCCAAGAAGGGCCTCTGCAGTCTCGTCTACTTGCTTAGGAAGAACTTGGTTGCCCCCTGGTGGCCATGTTTGACAGCTCTAGTACCAGCTCAGCAGTACCTCAGTCCATTCATTTACCAAATACATATTAAATCCCCACACATGGGGGCAGGGGAGCATAGCTCAGTGGTTAAAGTGCTTGTGTAGTAAACACGTAGCCCTGGGTTTGATTCTCTAGCCCCAGATAAACTGGCTGCACGCCTGTGATCCCAGCACCAAGGAGACTGAGGCAGGAGGTTTACTTTGTGTTTAAGGCTAATATGGGCTACATAATTAGCTCAGGACCAGCCCAGCCGGGATTACAGAATGAGACCATCTTTATGGAAAGAAAGAAAGAAAGACAGACAGACAGACAGAGAAAGAAAGAAAGAAAGAAAGAAAGAGAAAGAAAGAAAGAAAGAAAATAACAAAAGCACACTACACAGGCTTTCCTCACTGTGGGCCAGGGAAGAAAGTATTTATTCCTGTTGAATGGATGAATCCCTCTCCCAAGAAGAGCTCAGTAGGAGACTGTAAGGGGAAGGAGTCTGGAGAAGACCGTAAGAGACTGGCACGCAATGCAGCAGTTACAGAACAGGTTTATGCTATGTAGGGGTCTGCTTAAAAAGATAGGGAGAGAGGACATCATTCTAACCTCTAGATAAGGAACCTAAAAATGATTCCTTAATGGAGGGACAGTCATACTCTCCTGCCTGTAGTCCCACCTGCTCTGGAGACAGAGATATGAGGCTCACTTAAACCCACCAATGAAAAGCCCAGCTAGGTTTGTAATCGCAGCACACACAGGAGGCCCAGTGTAGATATTTAGCTAGATCCTGTCTCAGAATGTTAAAAAAGGTAAGAAGATATGCCTTCTCGATGGGAAGGTACTGGTTGATGTGCTTTTTCAGTTATGGATCAGCAACCGATAATAAACATCCTTGTGGCAAGGGTTTTTAAGTTTACCAGAAAATTATACTTGCGTCTCCTAATTTGTCCTCCTAATAGTCCCCACAAGAATGTACTATTGTCCTCATTGCACAGATGGGGACACTGAGGCTCAAGGAAGCTAAATGATCTGTTCCAGGTCAGTCTGGTAATTAGCTACAGTTTCCAAACTATTTCCAACAGAACTAGGTTACCCACAGGGAGATGAGTATACAGGCGAGGGTCACGGGTGGGACTCGGCCACCTCTGCCACACAAGTTGGTGAGTTGGGTGTTTGACAGCCTTCTCCTGTCCTCCAGGATACAGAATTCTCTTTTCTCAAAGCTACACAATGCTGCTGGGTGTGCCTGGCATGGGCAGAGGTAAATTGGAGAGGTCCCAGACTTGTTAGCTGTGCCACAGTGTCATCACAAACAAGAAGTGACAGGCACAAGAGAGGATTTTAATTCCTCTTCAGCACCACCAGGCATTGTGGTTAGACCAAAGCTTGGGGTGCAGGGTGCGCACTGAAGGGCCAGAGCAAGGCTGGAGCTTCTGGGCAGTGGGGGATAGCTGAGACGTAGGAAAAGCCTTATCTCCCACACACCTTCCGTTGCCAACCACTAGCTGGAGTTCCCTGAGGACTCCTTGTTAAAGACGAACGAAAAATCTGGTGCAGCTATTTAAAAACAGGCAGGCGTAAATGACCCACAGCAGTACAGCACAGCCTGGGCAACTCTCTGGAAAATCATCCACCACTGACAGCCATGCAGAGACAGACCTTGTACTCTGGCCAGAGGCTCCTCCTCATCCCATGCCCTGCAGTTAGCTCATTGCGGGGTCTTGCTGGCCTCCTCCAACCGTCTGCACACAGCTAATGCCTCAACGATGTTGCTCATACCGGGGCCAAGTCCCATGGCTCCTTGGTTTGAAATTCAGCTTTCCCCCAACTCTAAACTCTTCTCTTTCCCCTTCCCCTACAGCCTCCCTTAGCAGGGCGGCTTTAGGACTGTAACCACCCAGAACCAGTGCCAGTACCCTCCAGGTGGGACTGTGTCCTGGGATGTATAGACGTCTCAAGGAGTGG
>PVKB01000623.1:592731-650060 GCA_004027205.1 Ctenodactylus gundi | reverse complement strand
TGGGGCTGGAGGAATAGCACTGTGGTTAAAGTGCTTGCAAGACCTTGAGTTTGATTCCCCAAGCAACAAGTGTGATGGCGCATGCCTTCAATCCCAGCACTTGGGAAGCTGAGACAGGAGAATTGATGTTGAGTCCAAGGCCACTGTGGGCTACAGGGTGAATTTAGGACCAGCTTGGGCTACAGAGGAAGACCCTTTGTCCAAAAAGCAAGAACAAAAACATGAATGGCTTTAAGATGTGCCTGCTAACACTTACCATAGGTCGTCACTATCTAATAGGTGCAAACTAAATTACTAGTATTGCTTAAAGAGGGCTCTTACCCAGCTCCTGTGCTTGTGTTCCTTGCGTCTTATGCAGTTGGGGTAAGCATTAAAATAGTTAATGTTTGTGAGGTTCCGTTTTAGTAATTCAGTTCTGGGGTGGGGTGGGGGTGGGTGGTGTGTGTGTGTGTGTGTGTTATTTAATCCCATATGTGCTCACAAGAGCTCCTTAAATTCATATTTATGGGAGAGTCATACTGGTGCTATGCTTATCACATACACCCAAAGCAATTTTACTAGCAGAAAATATGACAGGCGTATTTATATACAACATAAAACATAGTCATCTGACAAGGAAGTTAGGGTTGTTCACTGATTTTGAGTTTTTTGTTCAGAAATGGTTGTTTCTTTGTTCGGTCAGCTAACAAAAAGTGCAGTGGGTATCAGAGATTACAGAAGAAAATCAGTTGTAATAGAAAAAATGCCTTTTCAAACATTGGAAAAGACTAAGTCTTAGGGCATAGTACTGTTTTGCAAGATTCTTTATTCTCTTAATTACAAGTGTGCAACTAGAGAAATTGTGAATGCTGTGCAAATTTAAAAAGTAGGACTGCGTGGCTGAAGGTGGTGAAATCCGGTAATACTCGTTTCCTTTTGAAACTTCACGCTGTGTTGACCTACCCAGGACTCACCTGTGTGGTATGCCTCAGTGGCGTTTGTCATGTGTTACATATGACACATGGAAGCACTAAACATTTTGAAGTTTTTAATCAAAGGAAAAATTCATATTTTAAGTATGAGACAGAAATTAAATACTGAAATTTCAAGCTTCGCACTTGAGCATTCTTCTTTCATTTTTTGTCACTTAATGTGCTACTATTTGAAATGTTATAGTGCTCACGGAGTTTTCATTTTTCTGTAGTTTTTTTTCAGCTCTTGCATTAATTTACTCTTTAATATGAAGCACAGTTTGGTTATATATGATAAATTGCATTTGCATTAAGACACCAATGAAGAATGTGGCCTGAACTAGATTAACATATAAAAATGTAACTCAGTTATGGTTTTTTTTTTTTTTTTTTTAGTGCTGGAGTCAACGCAGCCCCTCAGTGCGGGGTCTTGCGCATGCTAGCTAGGCAGACACTCTCATCAGCGCCGTTTCCCAAGCCCAGTTACCTTATATGTAGTTCGGGTTAAATATCCTTCATCCGACTATTTGAAATCAGAAGTTTAAGATTTCAGAATTTTCTAGAATTTGGAATATTTGCATATTTATAATGAGATATCTTGGGACTGAAGTCTAAAAATTCATTTGTATCTATTATATACATAGGCTAAAATTAATTTCACATCATATTTTCAGTATACTTCTTAGTTTATGTCTTTTTGAGACACAGTCTGACTCTAGTCCTGGCTGGTCCTGGATTCCTTATTTACTCCAGGCTGGCCTTGAACTTATGCCAGTCCTCCTACCTCAGTTTCCGAGTGATGGAACTGCGGGTGGGCGGCACCACACCTGGCTAATTTTTAGATGGTGCTCAGGAATGGAACCCAGGGCTTTGTGCATCTCTAACCACTCACCTGTGTCCTTAGCCCCATACACTTTTTTTTGACTGACCCATCCTTAAGTTTCAAGTCACATTTTCTTCTTTTTATAAAATTTTTTAATTTTTCACCATTTTATTGATAGGTATAAATGCAAAATTTAAAGCTTACATTGATCTTGAGTATTTTGTGCACATACCTATCATGGCAAAATTACAAGACCTTCCCCTCCCCATTATTTTCCACATTAAGTTCCATGACATAATTGTGATCTGGGTTTCTCATATCAGAGAAATGATTCAATATTTCACTTTCTGCTTCTGACTCACTTCACTAAGCTTAATGGTCTCAAGTTGCCTTCATTTGCCTACAAAAGCCTCTAACCTATCTGTCTTTATAGATGCACAGTATTCCATTGTGTATAAATATCACAGTTTGTGTATCCATTGGTCTGTTGATGGGTATTTTGCTGTCTTCTACATTTTAGCTACTGTTCATTGTGTTGCTATGGACATGGGTGTACATATATCTCTGTTATATGTTGTTTTTAACTCTTTTGGGAATATTCCCAGAAGAGGTATCACTGGATCGAAGGGACTACTTATTTCCAGTCTGAGAGACTTCCATACTGCTTTCCATAGTGGTTGTGCCAGTTTACATTCCCACCAGCAGTGCAGGAGGGTTCTTTACACCCCACAGCCTCACCAGCACTGATTGCTGTTCGTGTTCTTGATACGCCATTCTCTCTGGAGTTAGATGCTATCTTAGCATTGTTTTGATTTGCGTTTCTCTTATGTCTAAGGATGTTGAACATCTTTTCATGTATTTATTGGCCATTTGAACTTCTTCATCAGTGAACTACCCATTTCTTTTGCCCATTTTTTCCATAGGCTCCTTGATTTTGAGGGGCTTCCTTTTCTTCAGTTCGCTGTATATTCTAGTTATGAGCCTCCTATCCGAGGTATTGGTGGTAAATATTTTTTCCCAGTCTGTTGGTTCTCTTTTTACAATGTTGATAATTTCCTTTGCTGTGTAGAAACTTTCTAATTTGACATGAACCCATTTATTGATAATGGGAAAATTTCTTTTGCTTTTGGTGTTTTATTAAGAAAGTTTGTCTGCACCTATGTCTTTTAGATGTTTCCCTAATTTGTCTACCAGGAAGTTCAGTGGTTCAGATTTAATATCTAGGTCCTTGATCCACTTTGATTTGATTTTGGTGCATAGTGACAGGTGTGTGTCTAGATTCATTCTTCTGCATGTCAATGTCCAGTTTTCTCAGCACCGTTTGTTGAACAGGCTGTTCTTTTCCCAGTGTATGCTTTTGGCTCCTTTATTGAAGATTAGGTAGTGGAGGGTATTTGAGTTTGTCTCTGCATCCTCAGTTCTGTTCCATTGGTCTGTCTGTCTGGTTTTCTGCCAGTACCAAACGGTTGCTTTTATAGTATAATTTGATATCTGGTATTGTAATGTCTCCTACCTTGGTCTTGTTATTCAAGATTGTTTTGGCTATTCTAAGTCTCTTTTGATTCCATATGAATTTAAGGATTATTTTTTCATGTTCTTTGAAAAAATTGTTGGTATTTTGATAGGAATTGCATTGACTCTATAATCAGTTTCAGCAGTATAGTCATTTTGATTGTGTTTGTTCTGCCTGTCCAAGAACAGGGGATGTCTTTCCATTTTCTGATGTTGCCTACAGCTTCTTTCTTCAGTGTAACGAAGTTTTCTTTATATAGGTCCTTCACTTCCTTGGTTAGGTATACTCCTAGGTAATTTTTTGTTGGGTTATTCAGAAGGGGATTGTTTTTCTGAGCTCTTTCTCTGTGAGTTTGTTGTTAGTGTAGAGAAAAGCTATTGATTTTTTTAGTATTGATTTTGTAGCCTGCAATTTGGCTGAATTTGTTTATTATTTCCAAGAGTTTCATAGTGGAGTTTTTGGGGTCTTCCATGTAGATAATCATATCATCTGCAAATAAGGATAGTTTGGCTTCCTACTCTCTGATGCAGATTCGATTTATTTCACTTTCTTGTCTGATTGCTATGGCAAGTGTTGCAAGGACTATGTTGAGTAGGAGTGGTGAGACTGGACAGCCTTGATGTGTTCATGATGTGAGAGGAAACGCTTTCAGTTTCTCTACATTTACTATGATATTTGCAGTAGGTTTGGCATATATGGCATCTATGAGTTTGAGATAAGGCCCTTCTGTACTTGTTTTTCTGAGAGTTTTTTATCATGAAAGGGTGTTCGATTTTATCAAAGGCTTTGTCTGCATCAATTGAGAGGATCATATGATTTTTCTTTTTGCTTTTGTTGATGTGGTGTATTAGATTGATTGATTTATGTACGTTGAACCAGCCTTGCATCTCAGGGATGAAGCCCGCTTGATCATGGTGTATGATCTTTCTGATTACTTGTTAAATCCTATTTGCCAGAATTTTATTAAGCATTTTTGCATCTATATTCATTAAATTAGAGGGAGAAATTAAAACTTTCCATGATAGAGAAAGATTAAAGAATTTTGCAGCCACTAAGCCACTATTGCAAAGAATACTTAATTACTTATATTCATTAAGGATATTGGTCTATAACTTTCCTTCCTGGTTAAGTCCTTGTCTGGTTTTGGGACCAGGGGTGATGCTAGCCTCCAAATTGAGTTTGGTAGTATTCCTTCTGTTTCAACCATTTGAGGATTGGATTTAGTTCTTCCCTGAAATACTGAAAAAATTCTGTTGTGAATCTATCTTGTCCTGGGCTTTTATTGGTAGGTAGAGCTTTTATTACTGCTTCACTTAATGTGTGTGTAATGGGGTTGTTCAAGATTTTTATGTCTTCATTCAATTTTTGTATTTTGTATGTGTTTGGGAAGTCAACCATTTCTTTTTTTCCCCACTATTTTTACTAATATACATATGCAATTCCTAGTATTCACAATGAATTTGGGTATTTCATGCACATATATATATCATATCAACTTTACAATCCCTTCCTATTTTTGGCCCACACCCTCCCTACCGCTTCCCCCAGCTCCATCTATCACTTCATTTGGTTCTGTAGAATGTCTGGGTTCTGGGTTTCCCCATCCTTTTCTTCCCAGTTCTCTAACTTGTTAGAATATAGGTGTTCAAAATAATTTCTAATAATATTCAGAATTTCTGCAGATTCTGTTGTAATTTCTAAGTGCTAATCTGTGCTTTTTCTTAGTTTAGCTAGAGGTTTGTCTATCTTGTTTATTCTTTCAAAGAAGCGCTTCTTTGACTCACTTTTATTTTTTAAATTTCAACTTCATTAATTTCACATCTGATCTTTAAAATTTCTTTACTGCTTTTTGGGTTAAGTTCTTGTTTCTCTAGATCATTAAGGTGCATCATTAACATGTTCGTTACTGTTCTGTTCTTTTGATGTGCACATTTTTGGCTATAAATTTCCCTCTAAGTACTGCTTTCATTGTGTCTTATAGATTCTGAAATGATGTACTTTTGTCATCATTTAACTCTATGAAGTTTTTGATTTCTTCTCTGATTTGTTCTGTGTGATCCACTGTTTGATCAGTAGTAAGTTGTTGAGTCTCCATGTATTTGTATATTTTCTTCTGTATCTCTTGTTGTTAAGTTCCAGTTTTATTCCACTATGGTCTGAGAGTATACAAGGACTTATTTCTATTCCTTTGCATTTATTGAAGCATGATTTATGGCCTAGAACATGGTCTATTTTAGAAAATATTGCATGTGCTGCTGAGAAGAACATGTATTCTGTTGATGTTGGGTGGGAAACTATAAACATTTGTTAGGTGCAAGTTTTCTATAGTGTTGGTTAGCTGTTGTATATCTTTGTGGATTTTCTGTCTGGTTTATCTATCTGTGTCAGTGGAGTATTAAAGTCTCCTACTATAATTGTATTGGGGCCTATATATGTCATTTCAGGTCTAATAATTTTTGGTTTACATAATTCGGTACTCTAGAGTTGGGGGCATGTGTTTTGATACTTGTGAGTTCTTCCTGTTCTGTTGTTCCTTTAACCAGTATATAATGGCCATCTTTGTCTCTCCTCACCTGTTTTGTTTTGGAATCTGATGAATCTGAGACTAATATAGCTGCCCGTGGTGGTTTCCTGAGTCCTGTTGCATGAAATATTGAATTCCATTCATCCTTTTATTTTCAGTCTGTGGATGAAGTGTGTCTGTTGTAAGCAGCAAATTGCGGGTTTCTGTTTTTTGATCTAGTCAGCCAGTCTGTGTCTTTTAATAGATTAGTTGAGGCCGTTCACGTTTAAAGTGATTATCGAGGTATGTTTATTATGCCCTGCCATCATTTAGTTTTTCAGCATTGTTGACTAGCTTTACTTTTTTCTTATTTCACTCTCCTCTCGCTGTTGTCTCTTTTTCTTTAGGGTCATTGGTGTCATTGGACTCCTTTTTGCTTTCTAAGTTTCCTTTAAGTATTCTTTGCAATATTGGCTTAGTGGCTGCAAAATTCTTTAACCTTTCTCTATCATGGAAAGTTTTAATTTCTCCCTCTAATTTAAAAGATAATTTTGCTGGATATAGCAGTCTTGGTTGGCATTTATGTTCTCTTAGTGCTTAGATGACACTGCTGCATGATCTCCTGGCTTTTAGAGTCTCAGTTAAGAAGTCTGAAGTTATCCTGATGGGCTTCTCTTTGTAGGTCACCTTCTATTTTCTCTTACAGCTTTTAGTTTTCTCTCTTTGTATTGAGTTTCTCGTATTTTAGTTATGGTATGTTGTGATGTGGATCTCTTCTGATCAAAGTTGCTTGGTGTTCTGTATGCCTGCAGTAGCTCCATGTTCATCACTCAGATTTGGGAAATTTTCTTACATAATTTCATTGAACATGACCTTTAAGCTTTTTGTTTTGTCCTTAGTCTTCTCCTGGACTCCCATAATTCTGAGGTTGTTTCTCTTTGAATCTTCTCTCAGCCCTTGTAATTATTCGCTTTCTTCCTTTTTTTCTTTGGTTCTTTAAAGCCTGTATGTTCCAGCTCGATCATTTTGTCTTCTAGGTCTGACATTTTATCCTGAAAAATCTTCGAAGTGATTACTTATTATTTCCTGTGTGTTTTTCACTTCCTGAATATCTGCATTCAATTTTTTAATACCTCTGTTGTGTTCTTTAATTTCTTGTACTGCTTTCTTTACCTTCAGGTTTATATCTCCTTTGTTTTCCTCTAATTGCTTTTCAGTGTTTCCTGTTAGCTTAGCTATGTCCTGGTGTATCTCTTGCATTATCTGTTTTATTTACTGTTTTAATTCAAAGTATTTCTGGGCCCAGAAGTTGTCTTTTTTGTCTTTTTCGTCTTTGGTTTCTGTAATTTCAGTATTCCTGGTATCATCTTCTGGAGTGTCAGGTCTTTTTGTTGGAGGTTTATTACAATGTTTCCTCATGGTTCTGCTGTCTCTGGCTGGTTTTCTCTGGTGCACAGGAAAGAATGGTTCGGCAAAGGCCCAGTCCTAGACGGCTCTGGGAGCCTCTGGCGCAAGGGAGGGTTGGGGCAATGGAATTCCTAGGCCTCGGTGCCTCTGTAAGTCTCTGAGGCTTGGGATTGATGGGGGTGATGGTATTCACTGGAAGCCTCTGGCGTGTCAGATGGATGGGGTGATGGAATTCCCGGTCCTAGATGCCTCTGGTGCACAGGGCTTCAGCCACGTGAGAGCCTCTGGTGTACGTGGGAGGGATGGGATGATGGACCTCCTCCTCCCAGGTGCCCCCAGTGCACAGGTGAAAAGTGGCATGCTAGCTGTGACTTTCCTGGTGCGAGATGCTTCTGGCACGCAGGGCATCAGCCCCCTAGAAGCCTCCCCACATTTTCTTCTTACAGTATGTTGGTGCTTAGAAAATTTCAGGTCTTGGAGCAACCTACTAGGAATCCCTTCCCAGATTGTGGGAGTTCCAAAAAACAATCACCCTATCCTTTGTTTCTAAATAAAAACGTTGTTCTACCAAAAAAAAGTTGATCTTGGAGCATTTTGAGTTTTTGGATTAAGGATGAATGGTGTCTGTGTGTGTGTGTAATATATATTAAGATAAACCTTAAAAGTAACTAATAAAATTAATTTTTTCTTTTAAGTGGTGAGAACTTGGGGCTGGAGCCTAAGTACTTGAAGAGAAGAGAAGACAGCATTCCTCTGCGTGGACTCAGCCAGAATCTGTTCAGCAGTTCAGGTGAGAAGACGTTTCTGGGCTGGATACTGTATAGGGTGATTGAAATAAGTGCATCTCTGAAGACCTCAGTGAATAATGAGGACCTTCTTGTCCTCCTTTGCAGACCACCACAGAGAAGGCAGCCCAGGAGCCGGGCAGACCCTGCCCAAGCCCACGGGGCTCCCTTCTGCGGCTTCTGCTTATTTCCCTGGACAGTTGGCGAACAGCTAGTTCCAGCATTGCTGTTTACATTTTACTGACATTTTAGAAAAAACTCTGGTGGTTTAAAAATACACAATGTTAAATTGTAAACAGGCAAGTCTCACAGCAGAACTCACTGTTACGTTGTGTGGAACATTTATGGTGCACACACGACAGTAACTGTAGGTGGAGATTGGCGAGGAGTCTGAGTGTGTGGGATTCTCGGTGTGAGCGTGGTGGTGACAAAAGATCTGTGGTATGCATCTCATTAAACTAATGAGCACTGATCGACTGTATGAGCTATTTCATCAAGTCGAAAATCTGAGAGAACTGAAACCTTTGTAGAAAATGATAGTAAGAAAACCAAAGATTGCTCGTACTTGTTTTCATTGCCACATCAATTTTAAAGTTGCCATTTCAGAATTATGAGGGATAAATTTTCTACTTTTTATTTTTACATTAAAGGGAAAAGCCCTAATGCTACATAACAGTGACTGAAATGAATTAAAAACTTGGTAACAATGTTTTTCTTGATATATTTAAACCAGCAATAGAGCTTACTTTTTTTAATATACTTACAAAAGTAATTTGGAAAGTACATTTATATGACCACTACATATTTAAAGTGCTTTGGCATTTGAACTGAAAAGTTTTTAGGACTTTAGTGCTTTCTCATAGTTTATACTCATGCAGATAATTTGGTGGTTTATTACTTTTGCAGTTAAATTTTTACCAGTGGAATTTTGTTTTAAAAATGGGCACTGTACAGAATCTTTGGTATCAGATAATCACGAATATTCATGATAGTTGTTTTCATAATATCAAAAACTGGGTTCATTTTATGATGTTTACTTAATAAAGTAAGCAGAGTAACTGCTAAAAGTTAGAATTTTCTTTTGTTCTGCATTAAGTTTCAAGTAATTGTTCTTTGGACAAAAATTTAAAATGCACCCAGAATTCTTGGCCCATTTTATTTACTTACTGACAACCAAACACCCATAAACAGCATGCTTTTTGAGTCCTCTAAACCAGTTGTTTACAAGGTGTCAATGCTCACATGATAGTTTAAAAATTATTTCCAAGTACTTTAATTACACAGATAAGAGACATTTCATGATTATCATACCTGTGTTACTGGGTTAGTGGTAAGAAAAAGGAATCGTGTATTTTTTATGTTTCTTTTTTTTTTTTACAGCTCTGATGTCTTGACTCTTTAAAAATTGCCCTCTATCTCAATTTAGGGATATGATTGGAAAATTCAGCAATTAATATTAGAACGTGACTTTTTTCTCCCGTAAGTACATTATCTTAGGAAGAATAGTTAACAGCAGCTTAAAAGCACTTATTATTCTGGAAAAGAAGTCTCTTGGCAATATGGGGATATACCTTGTAAATATTATGTAATATATACACTTACATAAAACACTGTGACAGGGTTTGGATATGACATACTTTTTAAAAATATATAGAAAATTGAATTTCCAAGACAGATCATCCTGACACCATCTTGCTAAAGTTCTTTTGTATTAAATGTGAGTGTGTATATATACATATATATATAGACTTCTGTGTGCTCTTTGTTCTACCTCTTAAAATTTTATTCGAAATTGTCCTGCAGTATATAATTGTACATGTGTTAGTAATCAAAATGTTGCTTGCACTTAATGCTATTTCCATAAACTTGAGGTTTGTTAATAAATATTAAAATTACAATGAGAATATAACATGTAAAAAAAAGTCTGTAAAAGGCCTGTAGTCCCAGCTACTTGGGAGGTAGACACAGGAGGATTAGCTAAGTCAAGGCCAGCTGAAGTTACTTACTAGCAAGACCACATCTCTAAAATAAAAAGGTTAGGATCAAAACAACACAGAGATTCTTTGTAACTCCAGTAAGAATGACTTGTATTAATAAATTAAACAACAAATGCTGGTGAGGCTGAGGGGAAAGAAGAACCCTCTTATGTTGCTGGTAGGACTGTAAACTGGTACAACCACTATGGAAAGCAGTGTGACGACTGCTCAAAAAACTTGAAAGTAGCCCATTTGACCCAGCTACTTTCCTAAAAGAGTCATACAAGAGTGATACGTACACACCTGTTACAAGAACCCAATTTGTAACAGCCAAATTTGGAAGAAGCCAGTATGTCCAACCACAGATGAACGGATAAGGATGTGGTATATATTCTTACACCCCATCTTTATGGAGTACTGCTATGCCATAAAGAAAGCCAAATTTGAGTCGTTTGTCAGCAACTGGATGCACTTTGGAACCATTATGCTTAGTGAAATGAATTGGACACAGGTTAAATGTCTCTAATGACAACGAAACCATAAAAAAAGAGATGGAAGAAAGGCTTTGTGGAGAACAGGGATATAGGGGTTGGTGGTCGTGGTTAATGGGGTAGGAAGGAGAAAAGGATGTGTTATGTAAAGAGATGGAAGAAAAAAATCTTTAAAAAAAAAAGGAGGTGGGGGATATGACTCAGTGGTAGAGTGCTTGCTTAGCATGTATTCGTTCCTGGGTTCAGAGTCTAGTATGACATTTTATTTTGTTACAGGGTCTTGCTGTGTAGTCCAGGCTGAGCCAGAACTCATGGCAATCCTCCTGCCTCAGCCTTACCAGTGCTGGGATTACAGGCACACACCGCCACACTCAGCAGAAAAAATTTAAAACATAAATGGGAAAAAAAAAGGACGGATTGGTAGCCTGTATGCTTAGAAAGTTAAGTACTTCCAGTTGTGTGCTAAGTTTTAACTTTTGTTTTCATTAGTACTTTATACATAGTCAAAGGGATTATCCTCTTATTTGATTCTGTAAAAACAAATATGGTGACAAATACAGCCAAAATAGGCTGTCTTAGGGATTCACAGATGAAGACTTTTTTTAGAAAAAATCATTAAAATATTTAATTTTATTAACAGAATATTTACATTTTAAGACCTTATTTAACCAGTGAATGTTCGAAGTGTAAAAAGCATTAGGCAATAACCACACACAAGATGAAAACAATGTAAACTATACAATACTTTATGTACAATTTTTACAAAGTAACAGTTTTTAAATAATATAACTGGACACAAAAATATACACTTTAGAGAAATTCACATCAGTAATTGTATAAAGCTCTCTTCTAAGGTCCTGAAAATTTAGGACAAACATTAGCTCTGTAAATAAAGTGTTACTGTGACAGTCCTGAAAGGCCACTATATATATTTATCTACATATAGATACCACGCTGACATTTTCAAGGCTACCAGCTTTACTATATAATGTCTAACTATGTATTCAAGTGTTGAGGTTCTTATGATGATGCAAACATTAAAAGAACAGTGGTACAAAGAAATACCTGGGGAGCAACTTGAGCCAGTACTTACGTTTCCAGGCTCAGGCCTCCCCAGCTGAAATTCTAAATGGCTGATATTTTCTCACTTTGAAAACAGTAGTGAGTATATTTAAAATAAAATTACTGCAAACAAGCTTGAAGCATGATTCAGATTTAGTACAATTTTAAGTTTTTAAAAATGCCAACAATTCATTTACCATTTCTTTTAGTGCATCTGCATTAAGGCTTTGATTATTTGACCCAAGATTTTACAATATTAAAATCTGACTCAGGATTCTCCAATGTTAAAACAAACCAGGTCCACGGTTGTACTACCTATCCTGTCTTACCGACAGTCAGCATAAATAGAGTTAAAGCTCAACACCTTAAGGAAATGGCAGCAGAGACGTATGCTAATATCTAAGAAGTTACATATAGTTTTTAATTAATGGATGTATAATAAAACAAGTTTAGTGGCAAGAAACTGGTGCTAATCAATAGGATTCTTCTCAAAAGAAATTGTAACATCTTTGGAAAACTGTTCGGTGCTGTCTGGAGTTCCCGTGGAGTCCATGCAGATACAGTTGTTAAGACAGTTGCTGATGGAAATGGAATGTGCGTCCGGAACTGCAGGTGAAACTGAGACCTGGGTGCTCACAGGAAAGTCACACGTTTGTGTCCTGGAGTAAAGGTTCTTTGGCCTCTCCCGGCGCTTGTGTGCTATGAGCATGGCCGTGCCCGCCACAGTGCTTTCTCCAGCTGCTGGACCTTAAGCTTAAATTGGTATGTTCCGGAATAAACAAGGCAACCAGCAGAGCCAGCAGTACCGAACAGGCTCCAAAAAGGAAGGGCGGGCCAGGGATGATGGAGTTCTGAGGAAGAGAAGCATAACTTGGAGTTCTGCACAAGTAATTTATTTGTTCATAGGAGATTGTGTTTTTTTTTTTTTTTTTTTTAGTAATAACTGGCTATTATGAATAAAACTAACAATTCTGCATTCCCTTTTGGCAGAAAAAAGGCACATCTAAACTCTGCATATAAAATCATTCAAAAAGCTAAAAAAGCCCCCCAAAAACAGCTGCCATTTGATCAAGGTAGGCTATTCCCTGGTATATACCCAAAGGAATTAAAGTCAGCGTGCTACAAGGACACCTAAGGATCCCTATACACCCATGGTCATTGACCACAGCACAATTCCATAATAACCAGGATAAGGAACCAGCCAAATGCCCACCAGTAGGTGAAAGGATAAAGAAAATATGGCATATATATAGCCAAGTAGTATTCAGCCATAAGGAGGGAAATTTTAGCTGGGGACACTAATGTATGTCTATATGCTTGGCACTGGAAAGCTGGGGCAGGAGGACCTCGAGTCTGAGCTCATACTGGGCAATCTAGTGGCTCAAGGGAGAAGCCACCCTCCATAAAAGGGCTGGTGAAGCAGCTTGCTGTGCAGGCTGTGCTCCATCCCCAGTACTGAGAGAAAAATACTTTTTCTGTCATTTGCAGAAAAATGGCTGGAACTGCTGGAGACTGAGTTGAGCAAACACAAGCCAGACATGGCCATGTTATTGTGTGTTCCCCCTAAGGTGGAAAGTAGAAGGGAGACGGGATGTAAGGACAGGCCTGCGGGAGTGCAGATATCATCAAACTCAATCCCAATTATTTTGCAATAAACTATAACATGCATTAATATTAAAAATAAGTATGGAAAAGGGTGTCTTAAAAAACCAATGCTACTGCTATGAAAAGAAGCAAGTCCTTATTTTATCCCCAGATTACACTCATTCTTAGCAAAAACTTGTCCAGTCTTATTTATAAGAAGGCTCAGCTAGCTGCAGTACTGGTGTGGACGCCGCCAGGTGAGCCAGGAAGCAGATGAGTTGTTTGGCAGAGAGGCTAAAATGAGCTGGGCTGTTGGCATTTCTCAGCCATACAGGAGAAGCAGCAGAGGAGTGAGCAAGGCCTCTTGGGCTGACCAGGAGGCGGCTGCAGAGCCCTTGGGGGACAGTCACATAAGGAGGCAAGGTGTCCACGAGGAGGAATAAAGGCCCTGACAGAGCACCAGATAAACTTCCCAACTTCACCACAGAAATGAGGAATTACCTGTTCAAAGTGGTGCTGCGGGCTTGTGTTTGTCCCCAGGTCTGTTCCTGTTATTGGCAGCTCTTTGAGTTCCACATGGAAGATGTAGAAGATAAACCCGTACAGGGCTGGCCCCAGGCCGTTGCACAGCCCCCGGATGCCCGTTATCATTCCTTGGACGACGCCTGCATTGTGCAACGGGATCAGTGAATACTAAGCAAGCTGCTCCCCGTCTTTCCCCACTCTTAAGAAGCTGTGCAAACAGGAGACCGATCAGTTACTAAGTGTTTTCGACACGTGGCCAATTCACGGCAACACCATTAAAAGCCACGTAGAAGCCATCAGCTTTGCCCACCGTGGGGTTCAGACACACTGTCCTGTGCCAGGTGCCCGGGTTAAGCTGTCAACATGCCTCCGGTTAAAAATCCCAGTTCACGGCACCACCTGTTAAAAACTACCTGCAAGCAGCTCCTGACGACCTCCTGGTCAAATAGGAAATATAATAATAATAAAAAACCCAAGTTTTTAAAAATTACAGAAGGACACAGCCACTAACACCCCACAGAACACTCCTGCTTGCCTCAATCACACGTCATTCTTGCCGCCCCGTGAAGCAGGGCTGGAAGTCTTTTTTTTTCATGAGTGTCTATTTGACTCATGGTCCTTTAATTTACACACTCACTGTATTTTCTAACCAGCTGTTGTGGACAGTGGGTCTGTTTGCATAGCATCCTTACGTTCTCTCCAATTTATAATACAATTTGCTTTGGCCATAAACCTTCCGCTTCTCAATCCACCAAGTGATCACTGCCGTGTTTTCTTTTGCCCAGATTAAAAAAACTCCCCCTCTTTTAGAAACAGTCTTACTCTTGAGTCCAAGCTCCCCAGGAACTCACTATGGAGCATGTAGTGCAGGCTGGCCTTTTCAAACTCATGGCAATCCTGCTGCTTCGGCCTCCCGGTACTGGGATTACAGGTGTGCGTCACTACACCTAGCTTATACGGCGCTGGGAATCAAACTCAGGGCCTTGTGCTTGTGGCAGCGGCTTAACCACTGAGTGACCCCAGCACCTAAGACTCAGCCTTTCCAAACCACCAGTGCTTGTCTACCATACGCCAGCAACTAAATGTTCCCGTCACAAAAACATTCAACTTTTACGTCTACCATTTACTGTCTTTAGAAACTAAGGTGATGGTGACCTTAATAAAAGATTTATGAATGTATCCCAACATGTCTAGCGTAACATTGCAAAAAATAATCAAATGTTATTGCTCATTTTCTAGCGAAAGAACAGACAAGGCCACATATTCAAAGTGAAGGAGGTAAGAGACTGTATGTCCACCTAAAGATGAAACCCTGGAATCGGCTTCTCTACCTTACTTACCACAGACGGCAATTTTAAGATTTGAGACAGGGCCTTTGCCCTGTAGTTCAGGCTGGTCCTGAATTCACTATGTAGTCCAACTCGGTCTCAAACTCAAGCAATCCTGCTTCAGCCTCTTGAATGTTGGGATTATAGGCATGTGCCATCATGCCCAGTTTATGTGGCGCTGGGGAATCAAACTCTGGGCCTTGAGCTTGCTAGGCAAGCATTTTAACCACCAAGCTATTCCTCTAGCCCACAAGATTCTCTATCTTGAAAATACAGTTATGTTTAGTACTTGTACAGGGATCGAATACTAGATTACATATTCTGTCCTTTTAAATAGTTGGCACTGGGTGCTCCCACTTACCCTGCTGGTCAGCATCGGCAGTCCGTGACACCAGGGCGCTGACAGCTGGGAAGGTGATGCTGGACATGGCTGCCACCGCCCCTGCGGCCCACATCATCCTGCACAAAGTGGCGAGGGAGACGTCAGTGCTGTGCTGTGCTGCCACAGTGCCTACATCAAGGTAAGCCGCTCTACTTGAGAGATGGGAGACAGCCGTGGTGCAAGGAGCTGGACAACCAAGCCAGTGCCCCCCCCACCCCCACCCCAGGGGACTCCGCCCGACTCAAAAAGGCACAGCCACTTACAGGAACAGGGTGAGCATTTTATGTAAAAGTGGGATATCGTGTCAAACCGTAACCTGTGTTGGGCTTTATTTCTTCAGGAAGTAGAAATGTTGAGAATAACACGTAATATGGATAAAAGATTTTTTAAAAAACTGCTTCTAAAGATATAAGACCAGCAAGTCTTCCAGCCATTTCTATGGGCTTGTGATGCAGTGAGAAGGTAATCCTGAAAGATCTCGTCCTTGGGGTGTAAGGAGCAAGAACTGGGGTGCTCCTGGCTTGATGTTTAATGGATACATCTTAAATAATTCAAGCAGTGAGTATCTCTGTATTAGCTAGACGGGGAAAAAAAAGCATCCACTGAAAGATATTCTTGCCTGTGCTCACATCTGAGCTCAGAGATGAGAGTCAGTTGTGTTAAACACAAGCACAAGCCTCACCACCTGCGCCCAACAGTAGCGGGGAGGCACAAAGCCCCCGGCCGTCAGCTTCCCGTGGGCTGCAATGACAGCTGAGATGCAGCGGGAGGTCGTAGCCAAGCTGGACGCCTGCTGCTCAGGGATGACTGCTGCTGCTGCACAGTCTGCTTTCCCTTTCCTTACCTTGAGGCAGCGGCCCCCTCTCTAGTCCAGGCTGGTTCTGAGCTCACTATGGAGCCCAGACAGGCCTCAAACTCATGGCAACCCTCCTACCTCAGATTCCTGAATGCTGGGATTACAGGCGTGTGCCACCACACCCAGTTTATGGGGTGCTGGGAAACTGAACTCAGGTACCTAGCACTTGGAACTGCTGAACTACTCCTCCAGCCCTACGCACCGTTTTTCTAACCAGAAGAACCAAGTTAAGCAACGCTAGTGCTAGGGTCTCCCTGCCTTCTCCCAGTGACAGAATGACCTACACTGAAGACTCCCCAGTGGCACTAAGGTTCGATCATCTCATGCAATGGTTCAGCCAGGGACTTGGCTGCCAAGTGTTACGTGTCTGCTCGGGCCGCCCAGGGGAAGGTGCAGATACACAAGTGGGACCCTGCACTAGATACACTGTAAAGGAAACGTGCAGCAAGGGACAGGCCAGGCCTCGGTCACAAAGCAAAGGAAGACAAAAACCACGAAGGGCAGGATGGATAAGACGCGCGCCAACACGTGGCCAAAATGTGCGTACGTACCAAGGTTCCGAGCCGAAGCCGTACCACGCCAGCTGCAGTATCTGAAAGCCCAGGCCCAGCAAGATGGTGTTCTTATTTCCAATTGACCTCATAAGTAAGCTCAAAACTATAGTCTGAAAAAAAAAAAAAATTGGCAGAATGAAGTTTTTAATCAGAAAAAGTATTTGGCCATTTCTTTCACTCTGTAACAGGACAATGCCTATTTTTCTGTAGTTTGGTTTTTCAGGAATAGTTTCTCTGAATATATCTGATATGACTGTTCTCGTAACAGCAAAACCTCTAAGTGAAGTGGGGCACTCCTATAATCCTAACTACTTGGGAAGCTGAGGCGGGATCTCAAGTTCAAGGCCAAGCTGGACAACACGGGAAGACCCTGTCTCAGAAAAATGAGCAGCACTGGGGCGGCAGCTTAGGGCTCTCTGGGCCCCTCCTAACCCAAGGAAAGCCAGGCAAGAGAAAACTGAACAGGGGAACTTTGTGCATGGTACATTTTTACTAAGGCTCAAATAAGTGACAATAGGAGGCTTAATAAAAGGGAGCTAGGGACAGGGAGAATCCTGGTAGGAAACACCTTTAAAGATTTCACAGGTCCATGCCGGCCCACAATGCTTACGGGCCAAGAAGCTGACAGAGTGATGAGTACCCAGACTTCTTATCTAAATCACCTACTGAATACCTCCTCAATTCATACGCAGCACCATCTGTCCGACAGGCACAATTTGGGAGGACACAGCACCGAGAGCACGCACTGGGGACCCCTCCTGTGGCCCCGTGGACCCTGGGTCCATCACTTGCCAAGAAGCCTTGGTTCTGTCTTGCTACTTCAGTGGAATGAAACCGCACACTGCTGAGTGCTCAGCACTGCACGGGGCATGTGGGAAGCACTTCACTTTGATCAGGAATGCGCGGGATCTGCTCTCAGGGTTAACTGATACCTAGCAACGACTGGGAACATTAGAAGATATTTTTGCTATTCTAAGTAAAGTTTACACACACACACACACACCCACCCACCCACCCACCCACCCACCAACCCACCAGGGTTAACTGATACCTAGCAACGACTGGGAACATTAGAAGATATTTTTGCTATTCTAAGTAAAGTTTACACACACACACCCACACACACACCCCTCCCCCCCGCCCCAATATGACTATGACCAAGGAGGAAGTGAAAATAATTCAGGAAATTGCTTTCATGATTGGCTGGCAGTATAAAATTCACAACTACACAGTGTAAGTTAAAAATTCCTTAAATTATGATAACTACACATTGAATCAATTTGGTCACAAACATCACTTAAAAGCATATAAATATTTTTGAAAGGCCTTCTGAACAATTCGGGTTCATTTCTTCTCTCATGAAAGCACCTGAGGCTTCCTCACAGGACATGGTTCTGCAACCCCACGCCACAAAAGGGACTCTCTCTGGGCCCTTTGCCGGCACTGGTCCCCCTTTCACTCTTAATGCTAGTGTTTTCTAGTCTCAAGAGTGCGTAAATTTTGAACCCTGGTTTTTTTTATATGTAAGCTGTGGGGGCACAGTGGTTAAAGTGCTGTCCTTGCAAGCACAAGATAATGAGTTGATTCCCAGCACCACGTAAATCTGGGTGTGGTGGTGCATGCCCAACACGTAGGAGGCTGAGGCAGGAATATTGCCAAGTCCAAGGCCAGCCTGGGTTACATAACGAGTCCAGGACTAGCCTGGGCTACACAGTGAGGCCCTGTCTCAAAAAAAAAGGTAAATAAATGCTTCTATGACCTGTGGGTAGGGACTGGTGGCCAGTACTACAAAAATAACTAAAAGATTAAAATGACAGGATGCAATATTTCCCTCTTGATTTTATACATGAACTAAATCAAATACTGACTTCAATTAGAAAATGGTATATCCAAAGTACTGCAGTGTCGAGTTGGCTGGAAGGAATAGGAACTGCAGGATGTCCCACAAATTTACTTTTCCAATGCATAGCATCTGTGGGACATCTGCATGCTGAATTTAGTGCTTACATAATCCTCCTCATAGCATTTGTTTTACTTCAAACACTGACAAATTCTTAGCAGATTTTTGTATTTCAATACTTTTGTAAAGTATAGTGACCTTTGGGACACGCTGTACAATGCAAAATCGAATAACCTAGGAAATTATATATGAGAATATCCTTGAACGTAACACTTTCATATGAAAAGCTGTGATGTGTTTTATGGATTGGGAAGCTCACAGGACACAAGAACTTGGTTCTCATCATTCTGCACACAACCTTAGAGGACTGAGCACTGCTGGAAAACAGAGGCTCACCTATGATGGAATTCCCGCTAGTGGGAGGCCACAGACACTTCCCAAGCACGGATCATGATTATCACCAAAAGTTGTGTATCACATTAGCTCACCTCTGGGCCCTCTGTAAAAATCTAGCCAGCCAGTGCTACTCATTTACAGAATTCAGTAGCTCTACATCTGTGTGACACTATTCTTGAATAAACACTACTTCAATTAAGTGAAATGAATAAGATCCAGAAGATTAAATATATGTTTTCTCTAATATGAGAAAAGCAAACTAAAATCTAAGAGATACAGAAGAAAGTAAGAACATGGGCTTTGTGGAGAGGGAGAGGGATGGGGGATGTAAACAAATGTTTAAAGACGCTGGTGTGGTGGTGTATTCCACAATCCCAGCAGTCAGAAGGCTGAGGCAAGAGAATTTCTGTGAGCTTAAGGTCAGTCTAGGCTATATCAAGTGTGTTCAGGATCAACCTACACTACAAAGCAAGACCCTGTTTTTTAAAAAAGGGAGTAAGTACCAATATTTACATGCAAATTACACCCTGAATGAATTTTGTTTTTAACATGGTTTGTTATCTTAACTATGTGTCTAGGGGCTGGAGGAATGGCACAATGGTTAAAGCACTTGCCTTGCAAGTGCAACGGTCTGAGTTTGATTCCCCAGCATGACACAAACTTGGCACGGTGGCACAAGCCTGTAATTCCAGCACCTAGGAGGCTCCAGGCAGGAGGACTGGCTGAGTCCCAGGACAGCCTGGGCTACACCAGTGAGTTCAGGACCAGCCTGGGCTACAGAAAAAGACCCTGTCTCAAGAAGAAACAGAAAAAAAAAAAAGAAGAAGAAGAAGAAGAAGAAAAACAAGTACATGGCCATGTAAGCACCAAAAGCCACAATGCTGCAGGACCTCACTCCCTGCAGAATGCGCGCATCCTCTGTGGACTCTGCTGCTGTGACAGTTCAGCACCATGGAGGCACACTGACGCCCCAGACTGTGCTCTCAAAGGCCGCTTGTCATCTGTATCTGTGGTGCCAGATGGATGAGTCCCTGTACAGCATCTTCAACACACCACTCTACACTTTCACTGCCTGAATTTCCTAGGTGCCCACAGTGGCCACGACCACTGAGGCAGCAAACAGAACTTAAAGCCTTGCAGCTATTATTACAGTACATATTACCCTGTTCTCTTCAGCTAGATCTTAAACAACTATTCTACATCCAATCTCAGCAACATGTGAGAAAGATAAAACTGTGAAGAGGTGGGGCTCCCCTAAGACGAGATGACTTCACCTGTGGTCATCCAGCGCGGTCGGCCTTACTGTTTGCACACTTTCACGTTAAACTCCGGAGTGTGGGTTGAAAGTAACTTAAACATGTAACATATGGTATACTTTCCTTCAAAGTTGGACAGCACTTTTCTGACCAACTAGGAATGAACATTTAAATACAATGCTTTTCCAGATCTGGAATTTTCAGGATAAAGCTCCAGTGAGAGATAGTGTTGCTACTACTCACTGCTCCGTCTGTGTCGGGGCATGAGGACTGTGTATCACAGGACTTTAGCACATCATAAACTTAAATTTAAAGTTTACCACTGAACTCTCCCAAGTATTAAAAAACAAGATCTGCAAAAGGAACCCTATTCAAGGGACAGTGACCCATGTAAGAGTCCAAATAAAAGGACTCGCCTTCCATTAAAATAAAACAAAGGAACAGCAATCTAACAGGCTGGCTCTAAGGTGGGAAAAAGTGCTGGCTCAGAGCAAGATCTTCTGAGAGGGAAAAGCAGAGGCAAGAGCATCCACAAGGTGGGGTTAACAGAAAGATGAGCACGTGACTGCACTCTGGTGCCTGAGGAAGAACAGCACTTTATTATGGAGCTGAGATAGTTTGGGGTGAGAGATAAAATTACCTTCTAAGAAAATTCAAATCCTTACGTTGACTAATAGCTTGTTCATCAAGCAACCACCGTCTACAAACTGGGTTTCCAAGGTATATACTTTTATTATCTCTCTGCTCAAAAAATCTTCCCCTATATTACTCCAGATGTATGACAGTCCACAGGCCCCACAGCATCTATCTCTCCATTATCGCACCCTTTCTCCCATGGTCATGCCACCAGAGCTGCACGGTCCCAGGCTCTGGTACGGCCCCTGCCAGAGACGTTTGCCACTCAGACCTTCATTTCTATTCCCTCCTGTTCCTCATACTTGTAGGGTGCTTATGGAAGCAAGTCCTTTCAACCATCCCGGGCCTCTACGATGGAATCGCACCCAACTGTCCCCCGGTGTTCTCCACGTCCCTCCCCCTGCCCCGACATTATTATTACACTGCCACCGACCCATTCATTTTTGGTCTTACCCCCCTAGAATGAAAGGCCACACAGGGATTTAGGGAACCTCACTGCCATATCCCCAATGTCTGGCACAGAATAGCTGGTATTTTTTGAATGAGTGACCAAACAGTAGACAAGGGCTAACAGATGAAATTCTTTTACTTCGTACTGTTGAACACCCTAGTATATAAATCAGTAAGCTGGCCTTTTGGTTTATATATTACAAATTGATTAATATGTCTGTCTCTAAAATCTGATTAACACCAGCTACACTAATACCACTGAGTTTCTCATCTTATTAATACATAAACCTCAGACTCCTGAATTTGGTGCCTTCACTAAGATATCATCACTATAGGAATTAGGTCTGTGCGGCTGCCCTATTGACATCACTCTAACAGGAAACTCACCTGGGCAATGATGGAAAGAATGCCAAGGACTGCTATAAATGCAGCAACACTTTCTGGCGAAAATTTCATTATCTAGAAGGTTTCCAGAACAAGTAAAATTAATTAATAAGAAAGCTTTAAAAATACCACACTAATGCATCACATTAACATTAAATGGCCCAGAAAAATTTATCAACAAAAAAGAATTTTATACTTAACTCATTTAATTCAAATTTTATCTTGACAAAGAAGACTATCTTTTGTTCTAAAAACCTCATAGTACAAAATACTCCCTTAAGACATACACATGGAACGTCAGGCACACCTAATAGGAGGTTAGTTAAGTCTAGCTGGCAGTTGTGTACAAAATGATACTTATTTAAATTGCTGATTACAGCTCTCATGATACATACTCTCATGGCACTAAATGAGATGCAAACCCACTTTAGTAGAAGGGTACCCACCTGTCTGAGGTATAAGAAGAAGCTGGAATATTGGCCCGCCTCCGGCAGGTAGGACAGGAACACCGTGATGCAGATCAGCAGCACTATGGAGTCCTGGCCCACTTTTTTTAAGGACTAGAACAAGAAAAGACTGACTAAGGTCCAGTGAACTATTCTTATGTATATGCAGAAACTCCTTCCTGCATTATACACAGAAGACAAAGAGTTAGCTACTCTGAAAATATTTTATAAGGAAAAAAAAATCCCCAAAGAACATGCACACCAAAATACTAATACTGTAATGAACTATGTATTCACTTCTTTTCCCCCCAAAGAGAAGGAAGAAATAGGAACTCACGGCAAATGGGTCAGCCTGCTCCCAGGAGATGGGGGCCCCCCACGACGCCGGCCGCATCTTCTCGGGCAACGACTCTGGCACAGCAACAAGGATGAAGCAAATATCCAGCAGAGCAATTGCTGTCGCCAGGACCACCACTAAGCTGTCCCCATACACGCGCCCAAGGTAAGCTCCGATTGCAGGGCTGGTGACTAAGCTTGCAGCAAACGTGGCTGACACCTGCAACCAATTAGGGACAGAGAAGAACTGAACCAGGACAGTAGGCTCCTCTTCTCGGCCACCATACCACCACCACCCTGCCATAATCTTGCTGCTTTCTGCCACCGGTGTTACTTTTCTGTGACAGGAAGATAAAAGGATGAGTCAGACTTCTATTAAATACACACAAGCCTCTCTGAACAATGGCTTCCAACATTACATGTGGGAGCCTCCTGTGCAAACAAATTCTACTGGCAAATTTATAGGCAAAACAGATTTTTTTAAAAAAAATTTGTTTCAGCCTATGAAGGCCAGTGGCCTTGGAGCACTGGCCAAACCCACCACCTCAAGTCTTGTGCTGCTGTGAGAGTCTAAATACCACTGCTCTAAGGAAACACAATTTCACTGTGACACTCCACTATTAAAATGAAAGAGTGTTTATTTTTATAAGTATCTGCAGCTACTGAAATGAAGCTTAACGCCTCTGAGATCTCTATCAATATTGGATTAGAAGTGCAGACACAGAGGCATGTGCTGCGAGTTCCAGCGGAGGTAAGAGGACTGTGGGGGCCTGGGCGTTCGAGGCTAGCCTGCTAACAGGAGACCAACCTCAAACAAGTCCCTGGTACAAAAATGACGCTTGTAATCTTTTGTAGTGGAAGGACTGGGAAGAGTCGAGATCACAGATGGCAGGTACTGAGGAGAACATTTCTAAAACTCTGAGAAGACGGAACAAGCCTCCTGAAGAGAAGATTAAAGTAGAAAGGGCACAGGTACAGAAAACCTGTTCACTCCACACACTGATGACCTACTGGACAGGAAGTTCACAAATTTATAGTAGCAGTGAAAGCAGGTGACACCTAAAAAATTAGAAGTCTTCAGAAGATAACTAGAAATAAATGTAGCAATTTCATTCTGCTCCTATGTCATTTTTAACTTTTGGATGAAGGATTAAACCTCACAAGAGTCCTTGTTTACAACTATTTATTAAACACTGCTCTGCTCATGCCAAGTAATTCAATTTTCATAGGTTGGCTTTAATACATAAAATTGTAACAACTTAAACATCTAGCTATCAACTCAAATGCTCATGAACAGGTGAATAAACAAAAACGTACTTTATTTCATATAGCAGAAATACTACATAGCAATAAAAAAGAACACACTGCACATGCACAGTTAACATGGAAGTTACAGCAGCTAGGCATGAAAGACTACATTCTAGACTTCTAGTCAAGATGGTAGCTGAGTAACACAGGTGCATAATGTCTCCTTGTAGAACCACTTAAACAGTCAGGAATATAGTCAAAAACTGCCTGTTTAATGTAGCTAGGAGAGGGAGGAGTGCCCCAACAACTGAAAGGGGGCTAGGTAAAGATCAGAAATCCTGAAGGAACACTCAAAGTGAGGAACGAAAACAGCAGCCCAGGAGGCTGACTGCAAACAACTGAGAGATGCTAGCACTGGCAGACAGAGGACAGCTGGCCTGGAGTCCAGAACCTCTGCTGAGCTAGGAGAGGAACGAGTGACCCAACAACTGAAATAAGGCCATGGGAAGGTCAGAAATCCTGAAGACATATTGGAAGTGGAGGAAAAGCAGCTGAATGAGTGTGGCCCTGAGCTGCCAGCATCCACAAATGGAGGAAGTGTGGAGACCAGAACCTCAGACCGAGGTAAGTGAGGATCCAGAAAAAGTGGGAACTGACAGCAGCTGGTGCCCCAACCTCCAAAAACAAACCTGTGGGTAGTGCATGCTACAAATGCATTGCAAGCTTCCCTTAGAAAAGGCCTCCTGGAGCCAAGATCAAAAGCAGCACTTGGCAGCCATAACAGGCAATGATGCAAGTAAGAGCCATTTTCAAAAAAGAGCCCGAGACTGAACTGATGAGAGTAAAAGAAAGCTCAGAAGAGTGTGCACCAGGGTTTTTTTTGGGTCACTTTAAACAGCGTAAGAGACAGGTGTGGAGAGGAGAGAAAGGCCACAGACCTCCAGCTGGGTATTGTAGGAGGACCTCCAAGGGCGGAGAGCCCCACCCTCAGAGAAGGGAAGACAGGAAAGCGGGAGAGCTTCGCTGAGGGGGATGGGAGTGATCATAACACCTCAGAGGCCACCAGGCTGTTAAGTCCCTCCTCACTGCTTACTCCCAGCACAGAACTCTCAGGAACTGCAGCTCCCCCCACCCCACGCACACTGTCATAGCATTGGGCCTAAGGCCTAGCAAAAGTGCAGTCCCTTAGCAACAGAGACATGGGAAGAAGACAGGAAAACAGGACACCCACAGAGATGTCTGGGACCCCAGGCACTAATGTCAAGGGCCCTGAAATAGTGCAACTCATAGGGAAGGAAGCCAAGAAGCAAAGAAATGAATTGAACAACCAGTTCAAACAAGATATTCTCAAAGAAATGCATGCACTGCTAAGTGGGCGTACAGACGAATTTACTAACCAAACAGCAGTCTTACTGGAGACAAAACTTACTGGTCATATAGAAGCCACAAATAAAATTGGTTGAAGTAAGCAAGGAAATGCAAGATATGAAGGAACACTTTAATAGAGAAATGGAAATTCTGAAAACAAATCTAGCTGAAATTCAGGATATGAAAAACTCATTTGAAAGCAGGGGAAGTCAACTTGAACGTTGTGAGAAGACAGTTTCACACCTTGAATACAAGGTTGAGGAAACAAATGCTTAATTAGATACGACTCCAAAATTAGAAATAAGCAAAGTAGCCAGATATAACAGCTGATAGATGATTCAAAGAGAACCAATCTCAGAATTATGGGGGTAGGGGAAAGAGCAGAAGACAGCACTGAAGGTATAAAGAATTTATTCACTGAAATCATGCAGGAAAATTTCCCAAATATAGGAAAAGAAATTAATTCTCAGGTACAAAGAGCTTATAGACCATCGACTTGCAATGAGACTAGCCATGATATAATCAAAACCTCAGATGCACAAAATAAAGAGAGGATATCAAAAGCAGCAAGAGAAAAACAGGCATTATTCTACCAAGGCAAACCCATTCAAATTACTGCTGATTTCTCAATGGAAACTTTAAGGGCCAGGAGAGCCTGGAGCAAGACCCTTTAAGCTTTAAAAGATGGCAACCCAGGTCATTGCATCCAGCAAAATTATCCCTCAAAATTGAAGGAGAAGTAAAAAATTTTCAAGACCAAGAATCCCTAAAGAAATCTGCAACCACTAGACCAGAATTTCAGAAAATACATGAAGGAATATTTGAGAAAGGCAGAGAGACAAGCAGCACAAAAAAACATGGAGGAAAGGAAACATCTAAAGAGAAAGTTTAACAAAAATAGATTGGTGTTTGAATCACTTGATTGGTATACTTCTAAAATAGTACCAGCTGTTTTATAAAATCTGTGAAATTTCCCCACATAATTATTATTTATAATAGTATATTAGTTTGTTTGACACAATGATTATATTCAACACGGGGAATTGGTATAAAATCTTTAAAAAGTATGTGTGCATAAATTTATGGATGGATAAGTAGATAAAATGATAAAACAAATCTGGTTATTATTTAGTGAAATGTGAGCAAATTATTTATAAAAGTTACAAAACTCTGAAATAACTAAATATGTTGTTTATTGCTTTAAGTGTAATATACTTGTATGATACAGGTTTAAGTTCATTTAATGTAGCAATGTGATACAGACTTAAGTTTGTTTATTGTAGCAATTCAATTACTTCTTCTTTGATATAAGTTTACCCTAAGAAAACTGATGTGATGATTTTAAAAAAGCCTGCATTCTGTATTACTTCATTTACATAAAATTTCTAGAAAAGGCATAATCACAGAGACTATGTAGACTGTTGTTTACCTGGAGTCAGAGGCAAAGTGGGGAGGGATGGTAAATGGGACTGTGGTCTGGGCTGACAGAAACGTTTTGAAACCGGATAGTGGTGGTATTTTGTTATAGCAGCCCTCAGCCTGAGCCTGAGAGAAGCTCTGGCACCTGTGCTGGACAAGGGACAGGGACTTTCCCTACGGAAATCAGGCAAGTGTCTCGGGTAGTCACAGAGATCACATCTGCGAGGGGGGAGCAGAGGGTCAATCCAGACCAGGCACCTTGTGTCATTCCCCCTCTCCTCAATTTTTGCTCTGTAGCTACTGCTTTCTGGTCAGGCAGAAAAAGGATCACAAAGATCACTTTCCCTCCTTTATTTGCATCCATACTATGTCCAGATTATAGTGACCATTTTCCCTATACGTTTAACACACAAAATCTCCCCACTGAAAACTCTTAACCAAAAGGTCTGGCTAAAAGGAAAAAAAAAAAAAAAAAATTATTTCACCAAAAACACTTCACCAAACAATGGTGATTGTTCTACAACTTCATAAATTTGCTCAAATTCACTAAACTATATACATAAAAGTGATGGATTTCATAAACCCTATCTCAACAAAATTTAAAAAAATTTCTAGTTATCATTGTCCTCTTAATCATTTAATGTTCTAAGTTTACACATGACATCATTCATTCCTATTGCAAGTCTCCCCATAGAGGTGTTTCTCCCCCAAATTGCCTTATTCCAAGATTCTCTGCTATTGTGTCTCTTGAAGAGGTTGTAGTCTCGAACAGATTGACCTAATACAACGTCTGGTCCTTATTTATCAAAATACCACCTCTACCCCATACCTGCAGATGCTCTCAGCACCCTACCCTGGCTACCCAGATAATGATGGGTATGTTACTGTGCCTACCATAGCCACGTTACTCCTAGTCTGAATACAGAACGTACTGCCATTACTCAGTTAAGCAAAACTATGTTCTTCATGTTGGAAAATTACTACCTGGTAGCCAAAACAAGCTGAGAATTTTTTTTTTCTTTTTTTTAATAAATAGGGTTTTACTCTGTCATCCAGGTTGGTCTTGAACTCAGTATGTAACCCAGGCTGGCCTCAAACTCCTGGCAATCCTCTGCCTCAGCCTCCCATGTCCTAGAAAGACAGGCGTGCACCACCACACCCTAGGTCTTTATTTTAAGTACATACCTATACAAAAATAATGTAATGGAACAAAGACTACACATGCCCCACAAAGTCCCGGAAAGGTGCACTGAACCCTGAGCCACATGCTGGTCTCCCTGTATTTTACTTTAGGTAGTAAATATACACAGCAATTTTTAAACTCATGACATAGTAAGTAATTCTCTATTTTTCGATCTATGAAAAAGGACTCCACAGGGCTAGGAATACACAGTTCAGGGGTAGAATGCATGTTTTTGGCCCATTCAAGGTCCTCAGTTCAACTCTCCAGAAAACAAAGACAAAAGAAGAACTCCATAAAGCAGCATAAAGCAGCATCTACTCTAAGTTCAATTCTGACATGCAACTAACAGATATTTTTAAAATGTTAAATATCAAAATTTGCCTTTTATACTGAGAAAAACTATTTGAGGATAGTCTAAAAGATGACTATTTCCAACACGTATTTTCATGCAAACAATAAACCTTGCAATGCAAAGATTTCTATCTTTGTAAGAGACACTTTAAGATAAGATTTTTTTCAGTCACAAAGGCAGAATGCAAACGTACATACCAGCCCGTAGGCCATACTTCTTTCATGCTCCTGGGTTATATCTGCTACATAGGCAAACACCACAGAGAAAGTAACCGCGAACACCCCAGAAACAGAGATGACTGCGAAGTACCACCTGACAAGGACAAGCAATGAGAAATAGTGTAACTGTTACCATTACTTGAACTTTATTTCATTTCTACTAATACAATATAATCAAAGTAAGAATAGCTAATTTTAGTCAACAGCCTGCTAGGATAGCTCAAGAATTAGTATTTCCATAAATCCTAAATCATAGATACTATGAAAATGTGGGAACCATAAGTGGCCCTTTGGTAGCAACTCAGCTATGATACAGGAATGCAGCATTTAAAACCGCATAATGTAATCAGGTAAATCCACTACCCAGTTGCTGAATTGTTAAGTGTCTTTGTTGTTTGAAATGTATTATTATCATCTTCTAAAAAACAGTATTTTTTCCCACAATAATATTAAATGTCAGTGTTCATAATATTGAAACAGGAGATTCCAACATACTTAGCTGGGAATAAGAAATTTTAATTTTCTTTCTTTCTTTTTTTTTTTTTTTGACATGTCTTACTCTGCACTCTGGGTTGGTCCTGGCATCACTACATAGTCCAGACCGGCCTTGCACTCATAGTAATCCTCTTCAGCTTCCTGACTGCGGTGATTATAGACGTGCACCAGCCTCCCAACTACATGGAGCTGGGGAATTGAACCTAGGCCTTAGACAAGCTATTTAACTGCTGAGATATACCTCCAGCCCCCACATTCAGTTTTTAAAAATCACATGTAATCATAACAAACTTTCAAAATACTTCACCAGGTTTTATTAAATTTTTGGAAGATTGTTTTCCAAAACAAATCCCTGCTTATTCCCTCGGCTAAAATTAGCAATCACCAAAGGTTTGGTCTTTAGAGACATCTCCAATCTCTAAGAGATGAGCCTGCCCCACAGAGCCTCATGCCTTCTGAGCACACAAAACATACCACATCATGACAGGAGTTAGCTAACATTAACACTGAATGGAGTGGAAAGAACATTCAAGAAAAATAAAAACTATTACTCTATTACTTTGAGATAGTTCCTTTCTTTTTCATAAGCTTTCTTCCTAGTGGGAAAAAAAAAAAAACCTAATTTTCATCAGGGTGGCCATGAGTCTAGCTTCTTACACTTGTGAGCAGCATAAAGAGATGTGAAGAGGCTGAAAGGAAACTTTAATAAGTTTTTTTTTTTTTTTAAGAAGGTGGTGTTCTTAGCCAGGAGTGGTGGTGCACACTGGTAATCCCAGCATTTGGGTGGCTGAGGCAGGACTGCAGTGTGTTCAAGGCCGGCGTGGGCTACCCAATAAGTTCAGGACTACAGAGTGGGACCCTGTCTCAAAAATAACAAAAGTAAAAACAAAAAAATAAACCGTTCTTGGGTATTATATTTTTAGAGGCCTTTTTATCTGTGTCCAAGAATAAACTTAGGGCTGGGGGCCTAACTCAGCACTTAAAGTGCTTGCCTAGAAAGCTCAGGGGCCTAAGTTTGATTCCCTAACGCCACGTAAGTCAGGCGTGGTAGTGCACTTGTCATCATAGCCCTTGGGAGGTTGAGGTACAAGGATTGCCATGATGTCGAGGCCAGCCTGGGCTACGCAGTGAGTTCGGGACCTGCTTGGACTACAAACAAAGCAGTGTGACCCTGTCTCAAAACAAACAAACAAACAAACAAACTTATCTGAAGAATGAATTAAACCCTACATAAATAAGTTGGCAAAAAAATGCAAGAAATAAAGAAACATAATGGAAAACAACAGAAAAAAACACTTGATTGCTGTGATCTGAACAGGTACATACCATGGGCTGATCTTCATTAAAGGAATCGGGGCACACGTGAAAAACACTGTTAGCAGCAAGAAGGACTTTCGGCCCCAAACATCAGAAAGAGCACCAATAAGTGGGGCACTGAGGAATGACAACAAACCCTAAAAAAATTTAAATGAAAAACTATGGCATATATCCATGAGCCAAAATCAGTCACTTAAAAAATAATTTTAAATAAGTTTTTACCTAAATCACTGAACTTCAGAAAAACAGTAACTTATTTTTTGTCCATACACACCTTAAAAAGTATACTCAAGCTAGAACCTTTTGCAGGCCTCTTGCTTTGTGTTAAATATGAAATGTTCTAATAAAATCTCTGTCACAGTAACTCTTAGAATTCCAGAAAGAATATAGTATGCTTGCTGCCTGTTTTTATGCTACCATCTGTTTATAAAACATGCTAACCAAACTGAATCAAGAATAAAGAATTTGTGTAATGACCAACACTACACCATACTGATATAGTTTTGTATTTATGGTGGCTTTTGGCATGGTTTTCTTCTTTTCAATACATATTCTTATTATTAGTTTATTAAAAAAAACATTGAGACCTCTGGAATAAAAATGCTAATCTAATATAAGTGAGATAGAAACTCAGTTAATCTAAAAAGTATTATATAATCCCCCAACTCACAGCCTAATCTAACAACTGACACTTAGTGGATTATTGTCACCTAAACATACTGAAAAAAATCACATAATTATATATATGTGAAAATGTACATGGGTACATAGTATGTCCATAACCTACCTTTACTCCTTGAATTAGGCCATTCATCAGAAATGTGTGTTTGGGGAAAGTTTCATGCAATACCTAAAGAATAAAACCCAAAATAAAAATCACATGCTACCTTTTTAGTCTCAGTCAAATTTTTACATTTTCAAACATTCGTTCGTAACTTAATTTTACATCACATAAATTTTCAGATCTGTATAATACATAAGTATCTCACTTAATTCCTCATAACTCTCTATCAAAATGATACACGCAGAGGTCCAAAATCACGCAGCCAGAAAACTGGATAGCTGAGGCTGCACCCGGGAGTCAGGCTGTGGAGGTTGAGCCTTGATCTTTTGCTGTGCTACTTCCCTATGTGAACTCTCCTTAGTCTCAGCAGTTTGGGAGGGGAGACTGAGGCAGTAAGATTTTTTCTAAATCAAAACTTTGGGCTGGGGGCATAGCTCAGAGGTTGTCACGGTCCTGGGTTGGAGCTCCTAGCACCACACAAAGATTAACTGGGTGCGGTGGCACACACCTGTAATTCCAGCACTGAGGAGGCTGAAGCAGGAGGAATGCCAAAGACTCCTTTTGTCCAAGAGGGACTAAACAAAAACAAAAAACCTACCAAAATTGCACAAAAGGTCGGTGTACCTAAATAATTCTCCTTTATGTTGCTCAGTAAACTTGACTGTCTAAAACATGGGTAAGGACACGTTCAACTACCAGGCCTCCCCAAAGACTGCACCCTGGAGTCAAGCAAGTCTAGGTTCAGATAACAACAATGCACTTTAGTATCACAACAGTGACTGAGTTTCTAAACTTTCCTGAACCAGGATGCTATGAAGGCTAAAAAGACAATGTGTTTAGGGTGTGCCTGGGACCATCATAATATAAACACATGTAAAACTGTTTTATTATTATGAAGTTTAAGTATCTGAAATCACAGGAAAGAATTCACTGGACAGATCTATATGTTAACTGAACAGTAGATTATAGACAAGCACAAGGAACGCGAGGCAGACGAGCAGTCCCGGGATCAAGCTGCCACAGTACCTCGGGAGCCGTGACGGCACGTTAAATTACAATATACAAAGTTACAGAGGTCTTAATGATTTTGGTCAGAGGAAGTTCCAAGTTACAGTTTTTGGAAGATTCTCAGTAAAAATTAGTAAGCAAAATACTCAATGTTTTATAAATTCACATTAGAATTTTATTTTGAAAAATTCATCTATTTAGAATTGATGACCCATTACAAGTTAATGAATTATACATTTTAAAAAGGAAAAGATATCAATCAAGTATATTCAAATTGTCTATCATACAATTATATGTCTGTTTTCAGAAAACTACTTTAACCTGTAATACCTATGTATTACAAAAAAATTGCAACTATTTAAAATTTTTCTTAACAACACCTTGTGCAAAGTAACTTATTTTAAACACAGACAGTAATGATTATGAAGCTCTGCAGAAACGTGCCTAAAAATGTGCATCGTAAATATAACTCCATCTATTTATATGATCACCTAATTTTTTCAAAATTTTCTTGTAAAATCCTTTCTCAAAGTAACAATCAGGCTGATGAATATATAAGGATATTGTGTTAAATTCTACTCTTCAGGATTTAGTAAGGTATGTGATTACACTAACTATTCCTTTAAAGATATTGTAAGCTTCCACCACAGACACCCCATCCTTCATTCCATTCCCCTTATCCACACCGACAGGAGAAAACCAGGTATCATCTGAGATGTCTGGCCTGTTTGAAGGTTCCAAACCTAGGAACATGTGGGAAAAATCAGCTTTTGCCTAAATGCAACTGCATAAATGAGTACCAAAATAATTGTGCTGTGTAATTAGCCACAGACATTATCTTCCCTAAAACTGCTGGTTTAAGGCTTAAGAATTCCCTCACTCTGTCCAGGGCAGTGATTCAGTCTTTGCTTGAACATGTCAGATGGTTCAAAATCATGTGTCTCCACCAGTATCTCCAAAAAAGTAAGGAAAGGGAAAAGCTGGAACGAACAACTGCACGCTAAAACATATAAACGTGCTAAGAACTGACAACATTAGATGCTGACCATGGAAAGGAAACAGGGAGCCGAACTGCAGAAGAAACAGATCAAAGGTCAGCGGCAAGGAAGTTAAAGAGTACTTACCACCAACGTGGGCGCCGTCAATAATCCCCAAGCAAAGAATTCCAAAAAGATGACGATAACTGCATGATAAACACTCGGAGAACCTATTCCTTGAGGCTACAAAAACAGATGTTTAAGAAGGTTAGAGAGTGACCTGTGCATCCAGTAATTATTACCAAAGACAATAATCAATGAATAGCAAGAACATACAGTCACGCAGCACTTTACAAAACGGTTATGTAACCTCAGCTGCGGCTGTCTGGCCCCTTCAAACAACCCAGGCACTTCGGATCAGGATGGGCAGGCCAACACAGAAGCATCGCAGGGTATGTCACACCGAGGCTGTCAAGCACTTCACCTGGATTTCTGTCCTGCTGAAAGGCCACTGCCTCTCTCTTAATACTGTCCCAGAACACCTTGTCACTTAAAACCACCGAGGCCTCTCCCACCTGCAGATTTTAGGTGCCGGAAACCAATCGAGCAGAGCACGGGATTGTGTGTGTGTGGGGGTGGGGGGGGGGGGGGGGGGGGGGGGGGGGGGGGGGGGGGGGGGGGGGGGGGGGGGGGGGGTAGGAGGGCGCAAGGCCCAGGGCTGGGAAGGGATTTGTACAGGCCTAACTGTGAGGCAAACATTGCCAACAGCTAGGTTCCAGAGGCTCTGTGACTGCAAAACAAGGCACCCTCCTTATCTCATCAGCACCACTCACTCGCTCCCTGCGAGAGCCATGAGAAAGATCTGCCAGGGTAAGGAAGGAGGGTACAGGTGGATAGCGAACTGGCATGGGTAACCACATCAGAGAAGGCCTGAACAGCAACAAGGATCGTGACAGCTTAAAACTACTGGAGAATAAAGTTGTAGTCCTGGAGTAAAGAGTCCTGCAAGAGAGGCTGTCCACGCAGCCCACATAGCACACCACGAGACTGCCTCGGCTGGAGAATCGCTAGTCCCAGCCCAGCTGGGGCAGCGCAACAACTTAGTGAGAACTTGTCTCAAACATCAGAAACCAAAGTAAAAATGGGGTGGGGTGAGGTCCCATGGCGGGAAGGCGGGGAAGAGGCAGCGAGTAGCACAGATGCGGCCAAGTGGTCAGAGTTTGAAACTGGCACGACCTTTCAAGTATTGACAGGGTGAATCAAGAACGGCTTCTAAGATTTTAGGTTGTCCAGCAGTAGGAGCCCGGGCTGTCCCAGCAGTCTCCAAGTACCTCGTCCTGTCCGCAAGATGGCCGGCCACCTTGGCTCCTTAGGCATCTGCTATCTCTGAGCCTGATCCAAGCCGCTCGCCAGCGGCACATGGGATATCTGCACTCACCACAGTGGGTGAGATTACCAGCAGAGCATGGAGTGTGAAGAGAGCCGTGGACTAAGACAGTGTCCCAAGGATTACCACTATTTTAGTAGTGGGCAGAGGAAAAGAACCTATGAGGAAGAATGAAAAGGAAGAACGTAAGAAGAATGTTAACAGGAGAATGAAGAGACAGTGTCACAGGTGACAGAGGAGCTTCAGGAAATAAAAAGGGTAGTAATGATCATACTAAGTAAGGAGAGCAGGTGGCGTAAGATAAAGGAAGGAAGTGTTTGGAGGACTTGGGAGAGTTCCAACCTACCTGGTTCGCCACGTACACCTAGCACCTAGTAGAAAGCCCAGCAGGATTTCTCAGTCGTTAACATGCTACTTCTATTATGAATCTTTAAGAAAATCACGCTATTTCCCAAACGTCACCAAAAAAATCCTTGTTTCAGGTTAACATATGCTGTCTCATGGACACTCCAGTTCCTCAGAGCAGTGTGAGAAATCAAACCATCAGATAAGGGATGGAGAGGGGCCTCAGGTGGGGGAAAAGGAGCACAAAAAGGGGTGAAGAAACAGTTATACAAAAGTTTATGCAAATATATGCACAAAGCCAATAAGGGTAGTCAATAATAATGTCCTAAAAGTGGTCTCTGATTAGGTAAAGAACATTAGTCACAGAGAACAGGGAAGCCTTCACTTAAGTAGGAGGCACTGTCCAAGCTGAAACTTCCAAGGACACAGTGTCAGGTGTGTACAGGAAAGGAGTGGTAAACACGACACACAAAAACTGGAACTCAGGAGGCATCATGGCTACAGTCCTACTGTCTAAGCAGTGGCAATGGGCAGAGCTTGGAAGTGAGCCCACAAACGTGATTCAGAAGAGGCTTGCCTTTTTCTTTCCTTTTTTATTTTTTGTGCTACTGGGGTCCAGCTCAGGGCCTTCACAGTGAGCTAAATCACAGTCCACTTTTATTTTTGAGACAGGTATCTTAGTTATTTTTTGTCACTGTGACTCAATACCCGACATCCACAACTTTGGGGAGGAAAGATTTATTTTAGCTTACAGTTTCAGAAAGTCACAGGCCATTCATGGGTGGGCAGCTGAAAAAATGGCAGAATCACATGGTGGGACCACAGCTAGAGCCAGAGCCAGAACTGGTGTACAGGAGACAGAGGTCTTCACAACATGGCAGATCAGAAACAAGTCTGGGAGGAAGGGCAGAACCAGCACATACCCCTCAAGGTCAAGCCCCAAGCATGCGCCCCTCCCAGCTAGATCCCACCTGCTGATACTACAAAGTATCCCCATGAACATGAGGCTTTGGGAGACATTCCAGATCCAAACCACAGCAACAGGGTATCGCTACATCACAAAATTGCACACAATCAAACTCAGCAATCCTCCTGCCTTGGCCTCTTAAGTGCTACAATTACAGGCATGCATAACCATTCCCAGTTGTGGTATGGGGATTAAACTCCCGTACTTAGCGCTTGCTAGGCAAGTGCTTTAACTGCTGAGCTATTTATTATTCCTCCAGCCCTACCCATCCCATTATTTTTATTTTTAAGACCCTGTCTTAAAACTGCTAGATTGTCCAGGCTGAGCTGAAACCTGTGATCCTCCTGCCTCAGCCTCCAAGAGTGCTGGGATTACAGGCGTGCAACCCACTCAGCTTAGAAAACACCTTTTTAAGAAACATTAAGGCTTTCAACCTGAAGGTTACAATGGAAATACTACAATATTTTAATCTAGAAAGTATCATTACATCACAAGATTGCTGTTTTAGAACAGTTAACATTCAATGCCACGTGGCAAACACGTGGGAAGTGAGTCAGCAAGACCTGAGGTGAGCTGCAGCAGAAACCCAGGGGAGAAGTGACAGTGACCTGAATGACAGGGTGGCCGGAGGAAGAAGCAGGGTAAGTGGATGTTAACCCTCACTGGGAGGTGGGACAGACCAGGCTGAGTGGCTGGCGACTAAACGTGCCCCGGGAACAGGAGACTAGCCTGAGAGAGATCTCAGCTTCTGGCTGGTCCGTTGAGGAAAGGAGAACACATAAATGAGTAATTCGGTTTTAGGCAAATTGGTTTAAGAAAAGTGTGTGCTACACTGGCTGACAACAGTGTGAACTGGATGGCGTGGGGAGGAGTGTACCACATTTGCCCACTGTGCATGGGACCTTGGACTTGATCTCTAGCATGATCAAGAAAATAAATGTCGAGGCTGGAGGAATAGCTCAGTGGTTAAGGAGTTTGCCTATCAAGCGCTGCGTACCAGAGTTCAATTCCCCAGCAGGACATAAGCCGGGTGTGGTGATGCATGCCTGTAATCCCAGCACTTGGGAGGCTGAGGCATGATGATTGCCACAAGTTCAAGGCCAGCCGGGGCTACAGCGTCATACCCTGTCTCAAAAAAAAAAAAAAAAAAAAAAAGTCAAGTGAGGAAGACTGTATACTAGATATGGCACATGCCTGTAATTTCAACCCTGCGGAGAAGACTAAGGCGCGGGGGTGGGGTGGGGTGGGGCGGGGTCACAAATCTGAGCCCCACCCGGGCTACTTAGTGAGACCAGGTCTCAAAAATTGAGAGAGCCTGGAGATACAGGTTTAGTGGTTGAGTGTCCCTAGTGTCTCATAGTACTGAAAAAGAAAACAAAAGGAAAAGGAAAAGATCAATATCTTCACCAGACAAAATATATCTAGTAGCATTCTGTGCCATATAAATCAATCCAAATATTCAACAAACGCTCTACCACATAGATGTTCGAGGCAGCGCGCTCACCTCTCCTTATGTGTCCTACACTCACACTTCAGTCTGCAGACCAGGCACAGTATGGCATGGCCCCAAACTGTTTAGGGATAATTTTTAGTGAAATAAAATGCTATGACAATGATTAACTTTGAAAAATCCAAGCAGGATATAAAACTTTGTGTACATGGCAATTCTGACTACAATGTTTATACTGGATATTGACCTTAAGTGATAAAACATTGTTTACAAAGATGTTCTGAATTTTCTAAGTCTTTTATAAAAAGCACACTTATATTAGAAGTAGCAGATGTTTTTATGTAAGAGAAAAATTACATTTAAAAAAAGCTAAAATGGAAAAGGTAACAGCTCCACATAGCTCCTGTGACTCCCGAGCCATCCTCTGATATTTTGTTATGTTGAAGAGGACAGGGGGCTTGAAGGAGTGGCACAGCAGCTAAAGTGCTTGCCTTCACGCAGGAAGCTGAGACAGGAGGACTGCTGTGAGTCCAACGCCAGGCTGGGTTACCTCAGTGAGTTCAGGACCAGCCTGGGCTATAGAGTGAGACCCTGACTCAAATAAATAAGTAAATAAGTAAAAACAAAAAGGGGAGCAGGCACAGGCGCTGAAAGCAGAGCTCAGGGGTAGATCTCTTGACTAGTGCAGGAAAGGTCCTGGGTTCTACACCTGCACAAGAGAAGGATGAGTAAGAAGAGAAAAAGCAGGAAGAAGGGTCATTTGTTTGTTAAGTACCAGCAATTTTGAGAGCTGTCTCACAGGATTAGCACAGCTAACGTGACAATCCGAAACCTAAATTCTGAAACTTTTTGAGCAGATTTTCAAATTAGGCATGCTCAGTAAAAGTTTACATGAACATTCCAAAATTTGAAAAATTGCAAATATGAAACATCTCTGGTCTGAAGAAGCTGAGATACAGGATAGTCAACCTGCTGAATACTCATCTCCTTTATTTTAAATAAATCCAAAAGCAATAAAATATCCCCTTACATGAATTCAAACTAGGCAAATTTTAGAAGTATTTTACTGACTTGAAATAAAGAAAACTTTTAGGTAGAATTTCTGACATAAGCACTGGACTCTGGACAGAATTCCTATCTACACGCAGTCTCAGGACGCTCAGGAGAAAATGTAAGGCTTGTAGGCTGGATACAGACACCACAGGGAGAGGTAACAGACAGGAAGTAAGTGGTTTACAATGCCAAGACTACAGACTTCGGGTCATACCAACAAACAACATGTGAAGATGTACGACACTGAAAAATTCTGGAGACAGCATGAAGATGGCCAAAATATATCATATAACTAAAAGTCCCTTCAGACAAGTAATTTCTCTCTTGCAGAGTTTCATGGCAGTCATCTCTAATCTTTTTTCTTCCCACTATTTTTATTCATATACGTATGTAATACATAGTGTCTACAATTTTTGTGCACATACGTATCATACCAACTTTACAATCCCTTCTCATTTTTGACCCTCCCACCCCCTTCCCACAACTCCGGGTATCACTTCATGTGGTTCTATAGAATGCCTGTGTTCTGGGTTTTCCGAGTCAGAGAACTATACAGTACTTAACATATTAATCTTCCAAACCTAAATCATTTCACTTAAGTCACCACTCTAACTCAGCTTCCTATTCCTCTAATGGGTCGCACTAGTTAAATCTTGATGCCTGTTCTCTGAATCCAACCAATCCCTTTATTGGGATATTTACCAAAAGTTTTTTTTTTTTCCTATATTTTGCTGTGTCTTTGTTGCTATTTTTAAACCTGGCCTTACCCACCAGTTCACATTAGAAAATAACTATAAGCATGTAGTTCAAAAGACACGTAAATTTGAGAAAGAAGAAAAAAGTTAATTTTCAAATGTCTTAGCTGAATACTGGAAGGTACATATTTGTACATTCACAGGGTAATCTTTACATCAATCAGTTTTTTTTAGGATAAATTTTCATCAGTGACCTAGTAAGTAAATTGCTACAATAAAACAAAGTTAAAACCATATCACATTGCTACATTACATGAACTTAAATCTATACCACATAAATATACTTAAAGTAACAGGTATGAAGGCAAATTTAGTTACTTCCAAATCTTTAAACTTTCATAACTTATTTACTCATATTTCACTGATTACTAGCAATCTGCTAGATTTGGTTTATAATTTTACCTGTCCATCCATATATTCATGCATTTGTATTCTTGAGATTTTTATGTCAATTCCCCATGTTGCATTATTAATTAGAAATTATTCTATTTTGCACACTACTATACTATTACAAATAATAATGCTGTGCGGAGATTTCACACATTTTATAGAAGAACTGGTAGTTTTAAATTATCAATCAGATAATTTAATTATCAATCTACTTTTTTAAAATTACATTTTCTCTTTAGATGTTACCTTTCCTCCAAACTGTTTTGGTGCTGCTGTTTCTGCCTCTCAAAGAGGATAAACTCACATTCAATATCAAAAAAGTGAACTGTTTCATTCAACAAGCTTAAGACTTTATCAATTTGCTACATTAGATGGACTTATATCTGTATCACATAAGTATGCTACAGTTAAAGCAATAAATAGCTATGCTCAGTTATTTCAGATTTTTTTGGCTTTCATACATTGATTACTCATATTTCACTAATAACTAACATTTTGCCCTATTTGGTTTTTCTTTTTAACCTATCAATTCATCCCTAATTTCACGCATAGCCTTACTTTTTTTCTCAGCTCATTCTCCTCTAGCTGTTGTTACTTTTCTCTGGGGTCATTGGTGTCACTGTCCTCCCTTTCACTTTCTAAGTTTCCTTTAAGTATTCTCTGCAATAATGGCTCAGTGGCTGCAAATTCCTTTAAGCTTTCTATATCATGGAAAGTTTTAAGTTCTCCCTTTAAACTAAAAGACAATTTTGCTGGATACAGCAGTCTTGGTTGGCATTAATGTTCTTTTAGTGCTTGGATGACACTGCTCCATGATCTCCTGACTTTGAGTCTGGATTGAGAAGTCTGAAGTTATCCTGATGGGCTTATCTTTGTAGGTCACCTTCTGTTTTTCTCTTACTGCTTTTAGTTGGGTTTCTAGTATTTTAATTATGATGTGTTGTGGTGAGGATCTCTTCTGATCAAAGTTGTTTGGTGTTCTGTATGCCTGAAATAGTTCCATGTTCATTTTTCTTAGATCTGGGAAATTTTCTTCCCAGAATCTTCCCTTTAATTTCATTAAACATGTCCTTTAAACCTTTTGTTTTGTCCTCAGTCTTCTCCTGGATTCCCATAATTCTGAGGTGGTTTCTCCTTGAATCATCTATCAGCCGTTGTAATGATTTGCTTTCTTTCTTATTTACTTTGTGTTCTTTAAGGCCTGTATGTTGCACCTCAAACACTTTATTTTCTAGCTCTGACATTCTATTCTGAAGATGTTTAATGTGGTTGCTTATTATTTCCTGTGTGTCTTTCACTTCCTGAATATCTGCATTTAATTTTTTATATCTCTGTTGTGTTCTTCTCTAATTTCTTGTATTGCCTTCATTATCTTCTGGTATATTTCTTCTATGATCTCGTCTTTTTGCTTCTCAAGTCTTGGTTTTAGCTTAGCTATGTGTTGGTGTAGCTCTTGGCTGTTTTATTTCCTGCTTTAATTCAATGTATTTCTGGACCCGTAAGTTACCATCATTTTTACCATTTTCATCTTTGGATTCTGCAATTTCAATATCCCTGGTATCATCTTCTGGGGTGTCAGGTCTTTTTGTAGACTTGTTACCACGTTTCCCTATAGTTCTGCTATCTCTTGCTGTCTCTGGTGCACAGGAAAGAAGGGTTTGGTGAAGGCCCAGTCCTAGATGCCTCTGGAATCCTCTGGCCCAAGGGACAGACAGGGTGATGGGATTCCTGGTCTTAGATGCCTCTGGAAGCCTCTGGGGCTCAGGAGTGACAGGGTGATGGAATTCCCTAGAAGCTTCTGGAAACCTCTGGCTTGTGGGATGCATGGGCAATGGATTTCCCAGTCCTAGATGCCTCTAGCGTGCAGGGCGGCGGGGAACCAGAAGCCTCTGGCATGTGCCAGAGGAACAGGGCATTGATTCCCCTTTTGAGGTGTCTTGTGTCCTGTCCATTCCCCCGTGCCCACCCCACTCCACTCAGCACAGCTCTCCATCTGTCCTGGCTTCCCTCCCCCAGGGCAGGGCTCTCCACCCTTGGGGCAGAGGTGCCCTGAGCCCTTCAGGGGATCAACAGCGTTCTCCCCCTTTTTTCCTCTTTGCCGCTTGTACCCGTTTCTTCCTAGGCACTGTTTAAGGGTGGCCCCCAAAGCCCTGGGGTACTCTTCTGAGCCTTCTTTTACTTTAAAAGGGTTCAGTCTCGGGCTTTTTTCCCTTCTTTTTAAAATGGCTCCTGCTGACATCACTGCCTGAGACGGCTGCTGAGCCCTGTTTCTGATCTGAGATTCTGGGGCCTCTTCTAGGGGGAGCGCACGCTGCATTTGTAGTACACATTACCTGTGGGTTGGTGTTTCGGAGGCTGGGGCTGCCTGCTGCTGACAATTCCCACTTCTCCAGATCTGCACTGACCTCAGGCTGAGGTTCTAGCTCCGGCCTTTCCTCTGTCGGGTCTGTGGATGGCGGCAGGAGCTCGGAGCCACGCCGAGTTGGCTTTTTTCCTCCTCTTCCGATGTGACTTTAGGATTTCTGACCTGCCCGCGGCCTCCTGTCCGTTGTTGGGGTGCTCTGTCCTCTCCCCACTCCATCAGATGTCCCGGCCCACGCGAGCTTTCCTTCATCCGCAGCTGCCTGTGGCTCCAGCCATTTGCAGCTGGCCTGCAGCGGCTTCCTAGGCTGCAGGGATTTTTTTTTTTCCTCTGCTATGATCCTTCGGAATTTCTGACCTTCCCCTGGCCTCCTTTCAGTTGTTAGGGATGCTCTCTCTTCTCTTTCCTAGCTACACCAAACACACTTTTTCTAACTAAATTCTCAACTTTTTAAGTGGGTCAATGAGACATTGTGCAGCGCTGTTACTCAGCCGCCACCTTGACCAGAAGCACCAGCCATCTCTAATCTTAACCTCACAGGTCAGAACCAACCTCCTTCAACTCTCACCTCTACCCTACAACTGAATTCCAAAAATCCCAAATTGCACTTTCCACTGGTAACATGCACTAGGCTTTTGGCTATCTTTTAAAATCTACTGATTTACTCCTCTACCATTAAATTGGGAAAACTCCTATGAAGTTTATATTTAGCTATGTATCCAAGCTGGTTCTGAGCTCACTATGTAGCCAGACTGGCCCGGAACTCACAGCAATCCTCCTGTGTCAGCCTCTTAAGTGCTAGAATTACAGGCATGTGCCACCATGCCCAGCTTCCAGTGCTATGCGAGTCACATGTAACTGTTTAAGTTACTTATCTCATCATGGCTGGCCTGTACTTATCTTTTCCAAGGTCACAGGCCCCAAGGTAGGCCTACGCTTTATGATTCTGTAACTCAGGTCTTCTGGTACAGGCATGCACAGAAGTGTGTAACAATGTTTGCATAACTAAAATAATTAGGCAGTCCCTAACTGTATCCATTGATGCGATTAAGTCAACTTGCGTGGATTATGTCCACACCTCCATGAGGATTTGGATTTGCCAACCACCCTAGGTTGGAGATCAAGAACTGGTCTGGATTAGAATGTGAGTCATTTGTGGGCTGGCCAATGACAGAAGAGCACCCACCCAGATGTGGGAGGCCCAACTGGAACTCCAACGGTATAAAAGGGAGGAAGACAGAAGATTGTTACAGCTTTTTCCTCTGGGAAAGTGCTCACCTTCGCAATTATCTACAGACATTGACTTGCTACACATCACAGATCGTCAGCACAGATTCGCTCCAATCTTGACTTGTGCCTGTCTGCCTGTTGCTGCTCTTCAGTTGCTGATCTTCACCTGAGATCTACAGCATTCTCACCTCACTGGCTGTTCTGCAGTCCCGGACCGGAGGTCTACTTCACAGCTGAGCAGCCATCTTGGACCACCTCTATCCTTGGATTTGTAAGCCTTCTTAATAGACCCTTTTGGTGATAAAATCTGTAAATTCTGTCTTTTGAAAGAACCCAAACTAATACACTAACTTAACAATGGTTTGACTCAGGATTTTTCTTTCTTTCTTCTTCTTTTAGGATTTTTCAATTCCCTGGTGGTATAAAAATGATACATATTCAACAGAAACTACACTTTGGATTTTAAATTTTGATCTTTACTAGGGATAACATTGTACAGTGTAATACCTCAACTTGGACTGTTTTTCATGCATGATGGGTTTAATTGAGATGTCACCTCACCCTACTTTAAGAACCCTATGTCTCTTCTACCGACCACTATAACACTCAGAACATAGGGCACCCAAAAAGTTAAGTCTGGTAAGTTTTTTCCTATGTATGACAACTTACAGGATACCCTGCATACTGAATGTAATGCTAGCATAATTCTCATAGAATTAGTTTTGCTTCTATTATGACAAACCAATCCTGAGCAAACAGCTGTATTTTACATTGTATATTCTCAGTATTTTATAGATATATGGAGACCTCTGTTTCTATTTAGACACCACTAAAGTAGTGTATTCATTAAACCTGCAAATTTCCCTTAATCCCCTCCTCTACACCCTGTATGCCATTGTGCATTATGGTTTTCAATCTCATATATTATATAAACTAGATTAATAAAATATTGTCTCCTAATCTTGTGTTTTATGTATCAGTCAAAAACCAATTTAAAGGGCTGGAGGAATAGCTCAGTGGTTAAAGCACTAGCCTAGCAAGTGCTAAGTAAATTGAGTTTGATTCCCCATGGACAAATAACCTGGGTATACTGGCACATGCCTGTAATCCTAGCACTGAAGAGGCTGAGGCAGGAGAATTTTTTTGAGTTCGAGGCCAATATTGGCTACACAGTGAGCTCAGAACCAGCCTATATACACAGTCAGACCCTGTCTCAAAAAAAAACTAATTGAAATTTTTTTTAGGAATTTAGGAAATTGACATTATTTGCCCTCTGAAACAACATCCTGGGAAATTCTCTTTAGATGTGTAGTTTTTTTAATTACTGTATTTAACCTTTCTTTCGGATTAAGAGGAACTTACCGGCAAATTCTACTTGAGCTATTATTATTATTATTATTATTTTCTGCACAGCACATGGCTTGGAGATTTGGGTGTGGTGACAACATGCCTGTAATCCCAGGAGGCTGAGGTAGGATGAGTGCCCTGAGTGGAGCCCCTTAGGCTACATAGGGAATTCAGGGAAGCCTGGATTACAAAGTAAGACTCTGTCTCAAAAAAACCCAAAACAACAATAACAACACATAAAAACATAGGGCTGGGTGAACAGCACAGTGGGGAGTGCTGGCCTAACGAGCAAAGCCCTGAGTTTGACTTGGCACGGGTGCACACACCTGGAGTCCCAGAACTCAGTGGCTGGGGGAAAAGCGTGGCCGCGAGTCCGAGGCCAGCCTTGGCTACACAGTGAGTTCAGGACGAGTCCAACTCTAGAGTGGATACCCTGCCTCAAAACAAGCAAGCAAACGAAAAACCAGAAGGGCCGGGGCCAGTGCTCAGTGGTTAAAGTGCTTGCCGCAAGTATAAGGCTCTGGGTTCAAGCCCCCCAGCGTTACGCAGGCCAAGCACGGTGGTACACGCCTGTAAATCCAGCACTTGGGAGGCAGGAGGAATGCCAAATCTGGGAGGCCAGCCTGGACTATGTAGTGAGTTCGGAACCACACTGGACTCCAAAGAAAGGTCCTGTCTCAAAAAATTACATAAAAAAAGAGACATGGCTTCAAATCATGAAGAAAAGAAAGGGTGCCAGAAAAATACACATACAAGCACATAAAGCAAGTGACTCTCCTAGATTAATGAAAATGAAATAAAGCTAACAATTTTATACAACATATAATTCCTGATAACTGGGATTCAAAGAATAGCTATGAAAGATATTAAAAACTGGGGAAACCTGAACACGAAATAAGTATTTGATAATGCTCCAGCGTGGATGTGAAGTAAAGGCCTGTCTCCATGGCGCCACTCACGGGTGGTAGGGCCTTCAAGACAGGGAAGTCAGGGTACAGAAGGAATGACCTTGGGGGAACATTGGGAACTGACATTTAGGGAAGGGTGTCAAATTTCCTGGCTTTGGGATCCCCTTTGGGGCTTAATGGAACACGCTTGTTGTGGTTTGGACCTGGAGTGCCCCTCAAAAGCCTCCTGCACCTATGGATACTGGGTACTGCTGGGAGTGGCGCATGCGTGGGGCTTGACCTGGAAGGGCGTGTACTGGCTCTGTTCTGCATGCCGAGGGGAGCTTTGTCTCTGGCGCTGGGCCCAGCCCCAAATGTGGCTCTACTATTTCCAGCTGCCCACCTGTGAATGGACTGTGATATTCTGAAACTATGAGTTAAAATAAATCTTTCCTCTCTAAATTGTAGAAGTCAGGTGTTCTGTCCCAGCAACAAAAAAGGAACTAATTTCATTAATCTAGGGACTGTCAGAGTCTGTCTGGGTGGGCTGTGAAAGTATGTCCCTGGGTCAGTGTGTGGTCGCCAGCTCCTCCTCTCTGGCACTTTCCCCAGCTCTGCTCCCGGGCCACCAGGAACTAAGCATCTTTGCTTCATGCTGTTCCACTCTGGAGCGTGCCAGCCAAGGACTGAGCTCCTGGAACTACAAGCCAAACGAAATCCTCTTTTCCTTCATGGCATAGGTGTTTCAGATACAGTACATGTATTTTCAACTTAATTAAGTTATACTGGATTTACTGGGGCGTAGCTCCCTTTTCTAAATCCTCATCTCACACTCAAATCCAGAGTCTATGTTTGCCCAAATTAGTATCAATCTAGCAGTCACATAAAAGATAGGCTTTAACAACTTATTCTGGGGCTGGAGGAATGGCTCAAGAGGTTGAAGTGCTCACTCTGTGGTTAGAGGACCTGCCTAGCAAGTACAAGGCCCTGAGTTCAATTCCCTAGCACCACATTAACTGGGTGGGTTTGTGTACACCTGTAATCCCAGAACTTGTAAGGCTGAGGCAAGAGGATTGCTGTGTGTTCGAGGTCAACCTATTCTCCACAGTAAACTGAGAAGCAGCCTGGACTACAGAGCAAGATCATGTTTCAACAACAACAAAAGAATGAACATAAAATACATTCTTAGAAAGAAACACTGTGTTTTCTCTAGATGATGTATTAATGAGGTAACATAATTTGCTATAAAACTTTAAACAGAAGAAAAGGCAAAGATACTTAGCTGTAGATAAGGAATAATAGGAGCTTTCCACAGCAAAAAAAGAACAAAGCTCCTGTAGAAAAGACTGTAACTGCTCAGCTCCTTTGATGGGACATGAGACCCTGACACCGTATAGAATGGCTGAAGGTGTCTTCTTGTCGTTGCTGTTTTCTCTGGCTTTACTCACGCAGGGAAAGGTTTACTGTATTTATAAAGGAAAAAGAAAACCAATCCTCAATTTCCTGAAATACGGCTCAGCAAAAACGCATAGTGACATCACTATGTTAACCCAGTCATTTTAGTTTCATTTCATTTGCATTTTAAGAATTATTTTACTGAGGAACTGGAGGAATAGCTCAGTGGTTAAAGCACTTTCTTAGCACGCATTAGGCATAAACTGGGTGTGGTGGCGTACACCTGTAATCCCAGCATTCAGACAGACAGCTGAGGCAAGAGGATTATCTAGAGTTCAGGGCTGGCCTGGCCTACACAGTGAGGTCAAGACCAGCCTAGATTAGAGAGTAAAACCCTGTCTCAAAAAAGAGAAAAGAATAACTTTACAGAATATTTCAGATCAACTTAAAATAAGAGATATTGAGAATCTACATATCATCAGAGTGAAGAAATACAGACTAGATGGACTTAAACCCAAAACAGAAATGCCCTAAAATGCAGTTAAGGTTATATATCCCACTGCTGCCATGAGCCAAAAAGAGCAATTCAGTAAGAATGTAGTTAGATTAAGTTTTTTTTTTTCTTTTTTGCAGTACTGAGGAATGCATCCAGGTCCCCTGATCTGAGCTACATCCCTAGTCCCTTTTTATTGTTCATTTCAGACAGGGTCTAGCTAAGCTGCTGAACTGCCCAGGCAGGGGCAGGGCTCAAATTTGGGATCCTACCTCAGCCTCCCAAAGCACTGGGATTACAGGCCTGTGCCACTGACCCAGAAAGTTTTATTCTTAAAAACAAAATAAGACGAAAAAGCCTAGATTGTAAGATCATGTTGCTTTGTGGTGAATTCAAAAACCAAAACCAAAACCAAAACCAAAACCATGAGAACCCAAGGCATCCCTTCCCTTCCTTGGCAGGAAACGATGTGGCTGTTACACCAAGTTGAGCATCGCGGTCACAATGTCCAAATGATTACAAACTGAATTCACAAAAAGGTACAAGTACTAATTCAAAAATCAAACTGTCACCAATTTTTAGAACAGACCCTAAACTCAGGACTGGTCTTAGTCAAACTCTTATTTTATATATATGACAACGTATTATCAATAACTTCTTGTTTTAGAAAGAGATTGTCTAAATGAAACTATTTCACAAACTCCTAACTTTTAATATGCCAACCTGTTTTTTTCTCGCTCTGCAGTCCACACTGGTCCTGAACTCACTATGCAGCCCAGGCTTCTGCAGCACTGGGGAACTGAACTCAGGGCCTTGCTCTTGGTAGGCCAGTGCTCTAAACACTGTGCTAAAAACAGAAACATTCTGGAGAATAAGCTGCTATATCTGCTATCGAACAGACAAAAAAAATCTCAGGGTCCGTGAGGGACAGGGGCTGACACTATTAACTCTTATTTAATTGGCATATCTAATACAAAATAATACTTGCTAAAGGTAATTTTACCATTAACTGAAAAATTCAAATCATATGTACTTTTCAGAATATTACTTGGAAAAAGCTATTTTTACTTTCAAACTTTTAGTAGGTATGGACAGTTAAAAGTGTCAGTATATTTCTACAAACATGATTCTCCTGGCAAATAGATCTCCTAACCTGATCAGGATGAATTGGACACATAATCTGGGGAAATTGCTAACTTGTCCCTAAATACACTGATAGTGTTACTTTCATCAGGGAAACACTATGCAGAAGATGATTAAGTAACCTATGTAACTTACTCTAATTTGTGGTGTTTTCAAAAAGAACTGCTGTTGAATTTGGGGAAGCAAGGACCTTGGAAGTCTTCCAAGAAAATGTAGAGTGAAAGAATAATTTGCAAACTTCAGGTGAGCAGGCCTAGGATACAAACTCCTGATACAGGCTCATACAACCTAATTTACCTTAACTGTGCACAACCCAAATGGACTGAAATGTAATTTCAAGGAAAGAAATTGTAACAAGGGACTGGGGAGTATAGTTAACTGGTAGAACACTTGCCTAGCACGTTCAAGACCATGAGTTAGATCCTTAGACGGGAGATATACATATACATATATATATATATAGGCTGGGGAAGTAGCTTAGCAGAGCACTTCCTTAGCAAGTAAAAGGCCCTGGGTTCAAATTCCCCAGCACCACATAAACTGGGCGTGATAGCACAAGCCTGTAATCCCAGCACTTGGGAGGCCGAGGCAGGAGGACTGCCATGAATTTGAGGCCAGTCGGAGATACAGTGAATTCAGGACCAGCCTGGACTACAGAATGAGACCATGCTTCAAAAAATAAATAAATGAATAAATAAAATAAAATAGAAACCATGTCTATAATGGTTATACTTTTTGTCTGCAGCTAGAATAGATGGAATTCAAATACAGTGCTGCAAGTTTTTTCAAAAAGTTACTGAAATGTATCACCCAGTTATATACAGGAATAAAAATTAAAATAAAGATTCATCCAAGAACGTGTTAGTATAAAATCAAACTGTTGGGGCTGGAGGAATGGTTCATTGGTTAAAGCTTAGGTAAGGGCTAACTACTTGAATTCAATTCCCCAGCACCATATAAGCTCTGTGTGGTGGCACAGGCCTGTAATGTCAGCACTTGGGAGGCTGAGACAGGAGGATTGCTGTGAATCCAAGGCCAGCCTGGGCTACAGAGCAAGACCTTGTCTCAAAAAGAAAGAAAGAAAGAAAGAAAGAAAGAAAGAAAGAAAGAAAGAAAGAAAGAAAGAAAGAAAGGAAAACAAAGTGTTATTATCACTTTAAATTTACATACCAGGTAGGCCCCATGAGAGTGACAGGTGTAAAACAGCCTCTACCCTAATGAGTATCCAGCCATCTTAAAATGAAGAGTGAAGCATTAAATGCGGTAAGAAGAAAAATGATTAACACCCTATAAAGTTCACAGACCTCAAGAAAAGTTTTCATTTGTTCATTTATATCCAACACATATTTGTTGGTGAGCTAGAGGCACACCTCGGTTAGAGTGTTTGCCTAGCATATGTAAAGGTCCTGAGTCTGACTCTCTGGCACCACAAAAAATTAGCCAGCAAGGGGCAGTTTGGGACCCCCATCCCAGCTAGTGGGAGCGTTTATCCCTGTCTTTTGTTTCTAAATAAATTCCTGCTCTACCTATTCTAAAAGAAAAAAAAAAAATTAGTCGGGAGTAATGGCACAAGCCTGTTAATTCCAGCACTTGAGAGACTGAAACAGGATTACTGTGATTTCGAGACTACCCTGGGCTACAGAGTGAGGACTGTCTCATACCCACCAACCAAAGGAACATGTGCTGGCTTAAAAATGGTATTTAGCCAAGCATGACGGCCTTGCACTGGGGAGGCTGAGGAGTAAGAATCAAGAGTTCGAGACCAGCCCTGGTTATTTTAGCAGGGCCCTGCCTCAGTATAAAATAAAAAAGGGCTGGGATGTAGCTCAGTGTGAAGGTCCTAGATTCAATGCCTGCCTCTCCAAAAACACTACTTAAAATTTTGTATTTTGTTGTCCTTAAACTACAAATTCACTACAAGTTTTATTTTTTTGAGGGGTGAACTGAAGATTGAACCCAGCACCTCTGCAATGAACTACATTCCCAGACTTCCTTAAAAACAGGTTCTGACTGTCACTAAAGTTGCCCAGGCGAGGCTAGAACTTGAGATCCTCCAGCCTCAGCCTCCCAGAGTGCTTGGATTACAGATGTGCCACCACACCTGGCTGAATTCACTACGATTTTAACAGGATTGGAGAAAAATGAACTTCTAATCTCTTCTAAAATTCACAGGATTTGCAAGGAATTTGCTATAGAACAAATTTCAAAAAGATGTAACAGAACTAACTTAACAAGGACAAGACAGGTGTGGCTCTTGATCACAGTTAACTTATCTGCAAACGACACTGACGTTTCCAGACAGTCCAGTCCAGGCTGGTCTCAGCTGAGCTCACCATTTAGCCCAGGCTGGCCCGGAAGTCACGGCAACCTTCCTGTCTCAGCTTCCCAAGGTCCAGGACTGATTACTGGTGGGTCACTATGCCGCCACGCCCACCAAGATACTGGTCTAAACATCACTTGGTTTATAAATTAAAATCCCTTTGTTACCTCTACTTTGAAGATTTTACAGGATAAGTGAAAATTCTGTGTCCTCCTGCGGTTGACAAAGGCAGCAAAGGCAACTGTGTCCACACAGTTCTTAACAGCTTGATCGAAGACTATGACTAGCTCACCTCATCTAATATTTTAATCAACCAAGAGCAGTAAACAAAATCTGAGAAATTTCAACTTTTTCAACAAATGTTAGCGCTAGGAAATCCAATAAACTTGACAAGTTAATCAAAAACATACTCTGAAATGGTTCCATATGTTCTAAGCCTTCAAAATTTTGGCTTCCTAGGGCACGTTCTGAAATGTCAAAGGAAAATTGTCACTTACTTCAACTGAATTCAGCAACTCCTCCATGGTGGCCTACTTACAAATTTAGTACGGTGCTAGCAAGTGATCAAGGCTCCAGTAAAATACAAAGAGAAAAGAAATGACAGGAACCGAGTCCGCACGTCTCCAGAAACACATTTCAATTTTACGCTCGGAGAACGTGGTGTCACGCAACCAGAGATCAGCGGGTGTAGCAACGGGAAATCTCACAACCCAAGAGTACCGGTGAGTTCCTTTTTCAATTAAAAATCCTACGTCCCCTGCTGTTAAACTATGGCACGCCGCATAAAGTTTATTATGAATAACAAATATTTTTTAAGAAAGCAGAATTTTCTTGTTCTCGACCTGTCTTCAAAGTGTCTTTCTTCCCCGTATCCCTTAGGCCCCGGTCAACTCTACGTAGTATTTTTCAAAACACAACCAGATGATGACTCCTCTGGAGAGCCGGCCGGCTGTCGCCAAGGCGTCCGACCCCGGGGAGAACGGAGAGGCCCCCACGGACGCGGCCGGTGCAGGAAGCAGCTAGGGAGCCCACGCAGCCGCCGGCCCGAGGCCCGGCGGGCAGCGTACGGGAGGAGCGGGGTGGGTCCCGGCCTGGCGCTGCGCCCGCCACGGGCCCGCAGCCGGCTCCCCGCGGCCCAGGCGCGCGGCTCGCAGGGCCGGAGCCGGGCGGCAGGTGCGGGGCCGGGCAGCCTCACCAGCTCGGGCCCGGAGGCCGCGCGGGCAGGACGGCCCGCGGCCGGGACGCCGGCGCGACGGGCGCGGGAAGGGCGGGCCGGGCCGCTCGGGGCGGCAGGGGCGAGAGGAGGGCGGGAGCGAGCGCGGCGAGGTCTCGGGACGCCGGCCGGCGCACAGCCCTGCTTACCGTGCCGCCGTCCTTAATGATGATCTTCTTGGCCAGCATGATACTGCGGTTCGCGGCCCGTTTCTTCTTCTTCCCCTGGGTCATTTTACCATCCTCGATCCTTGGCGCTGCTGCAGCCACTCCCGGGGCGGCCGGCCCCCGCGGCGAGTGCCGTCCCGCCGCTACTGCTGGGCCGAGCCGCTCGGGGCGCCCGCCGCCATCTTGAGGGCCTGCCTCCGGCGGCGCGTCACATCGTGCGATCGGCCGACGCGCCCGCCCCGCCCACGTGACGACGGCGCCCCGCCCCCCGCGGTTGCCCGGAGGGAGGGCGGGGCCGGCCGGAGCTGCGGGCCGCGGGAGCCCGGGCTCGGGTCTGCGCATGGCTGGAAGGTGGGTGCGTCAGGAATTACAGCCAGATGCCCCACACTACTACCGGAACTCCAGCTGTGTTCTCATCAGGACAGATGATAACAATAGAAATCGTTTTCTCAAAATGGTAGGCGACCTAAGGGATAAAGATGTTGCAGAATTTCGCGGCGGAGGGTAGGGGATGCTCGGGTCTAACACAGGGCCTTCACGCTGCGCTATTATCCAACGCACTTTTTGGATTAAGGCCAGTCTGATCCTAAATTGCGAACTGGACTACCGTTTGCGATCCTTCCGCCTCAGCGTCCCAGGGGTGGGATTACAGTTGTTCCCTGTACGCCGGGCCTTGGAAACTATCTTGTTCTTTTGGTGGTCAGGACCCCCGCTAGAATTCAGCTGGATCAAGCGCGTTTGTAGTGCTTCTTAGTACCAAAACGCCTCCCCCACCAGCCACTTTCCCAGTACAGGGGACTGAACCCAGGGCCTTTGCACGTAAGTACATTCCTCAGCCCCTCGCCCTTATTTTCTTTTCTCTTTCTTTAAAAAATTTTGTGACAGAGTCTGGCCAGATTGCTAAACTTCTCAGACTGGGCTTGAATTTACGATCCGCCCAGAGAGCTGGAGTTACCATGCTCCAGAACATTTTCTTTATTCTCTGCCAATGAAAACATACACAAGACTTGTCATATACTGTATATTATTTAAAAATCAGTTAGTGGGGTCCTGTGACACAGCTCAGCCGTTATAAGTATCTGCCTAGCAAGTGCAAGATCCTGAGTTTGATTCCCCAGGACCACATAAGCCAGACCTGGTGCCTCAGGCCTGTAATCCCCGAACTTTGGTAGGTTTGAGGCACAAGGATTGCTGTGAATTCCAGGCAAGCTGGACTAAACAGTTGGGTTCAGGACCAGCTTGGACCAGAGCAAGATTCAGTCAAAAAAAAAAAAAAAGGATAAAAATCAATTGGTTGAGGATGGGATATTGCTAGAAAGAGCAGTTTACCTGTAAAGTATTACTCTAATGGTAAAATTTTAATTTTGAACCACACTGGTGCAAGCCTGTAATCCCAGCACTATGGGAGGCTGAGACAGGAGAATGGCAAGTTCAAGCCCAGCCTGGGCAATTTAGCAAGACCTGTCTCAAATTTTTGAAAAGCTTGGAGGGTGCACAGCTCAGTGCAAAGCCCTGGATCTGATTCTCCGTTCAAGAGAATTTTTTGATCTTGATAACTCCGTGTCAGTTCCTTAAAATATATACTTCAGTTTTTTGTTTGGTTTGAGACAGAGTCTCATTCTACAGTCTAGGCTGTTTTTGAACTCTATGTAGTAGTCCAGGCTGGCCTAGAACTCACAACATTTCTGCCTCAGCCTCCTGAGGGCTGGTATTTTTTACAGGCATGTGTGCCACAATGCCCACAGCTGGAATCAAACCCAGGGCCTTGCGGTTGCTGGGCAGGTGCTTTTTAGCTGCTGAGCTGTGGCCCAGCCGCTGCAAACTTTGAAGAGTGAAGAGATACAGTGTGCACTCGCCACCCTCAAACGATTCCTGTTACACAGTGGGAGGAGTGACAAAGCAAAACAGTGAAGAGTGGGGGGGGAGAGGGGTTCTACAGGACGTTCACAAGCTGACTGGGTTCCTCCTCACACGCTGGCTCAAAGCCACTTTCCCAGCTCGCACATTAAAGGACAAGTGGCAGCGCTGACTTCAGAGGCTAGGTCATAAAGGGCACGGCATCCTCCTGCTAGTGCTCTTGGTTCACTGTGGGCCTCAGAGGCTGGCAGATGCTGGTTCGCAGAGACCAGCAAGTAGCTCTGGAGAGGTCCAGCTCCGGATGCCAGGCCTCCCACCAAAAAACCCCCGCCTCAGCTGCCTGCGAGCCCACAAGCCTCCTAACTGCAGGAGCGTCCCTCAGCTAGGACAGTGGCTTAGCCACACAGGGATTCCCGCTAAAGCCATGTAAGGTGACAAGTATTGTTTTAAGCCACACTAGGGAGAAGGCCTTTTAGCTTGGTTAGAGAGGTTTTCTGTTTTATCTTTCCATTAGTAGCTAAACTTATATTCTTACACAGATACCTTTTAAAAGAAGCCCAACTTGAAGTTCTTTAGAGAAAGTTTTATGAAACATGTTTTATAACCAAGTCCTCGGGGCCTTATTTTGGAAGGATATGGAAAATTTGTAACAAAGTATTGTGTGGTTATTAGACTTTTCATAGCCCCTCAAAAACTGTACTTTAACCAAATACACCCTTATCTTTTGAAAATAGTTATTGGTAGTGCTGGGGGCATATCTCAGCTGATAGTGTTTGCCTAACAAGTGCAGGGTCCTGGGTCTGATTCCCCAGTACTACATGAACTGGGCATGGTGACACATACCTGTAATTTGAGAGGCTGGGGCAGGAGGATGGCTTCAGTGGCCAAAGCGCATGCCATAGGAAGCAGAAGCCCCTGGTTTTGATTTCAGTTCCCTAGCTTCATGTAAGCTGGGCGTGTGATGCAATAACTGAACTAGGGTGGGGGAGAGCTTACAGGTCAGTCAGCGTTCTTTGGATAAAGTCAACTGTAACTAGCATTAGTTACTAACAGAAACTAACACTGCCCGACACAAGTCAAAGGGAATGATCTGGAAAGCAAGTAGCTGTTCCCAAACTTAGTAAGATCAAAAGCAGGCTTGGAAAGAGGTTGAAACCAAGGTTTGTAAAGTTCACAGAGTAGCTCGTGGAGCAACAAGAAAGGGACAGGCAAGGGAAAAGTCGTTGCAACTAAAGATTCCCAAAGGAATGAGATGGTATCACAAAATCCAAAGCCCACCCCTGCTCCCCTCGAACATGTCAATGGACTGATGGGCTGATTGGTGCTAGGGTTTGAACCCAGGCCCTTAGAGACACCGCCCCACACGCCCCCTTTATGATAGACAAGCGCACTAAGTCACTAAATTTGCCACTGGGCTCAAATGTGATCTTCCTGCTTTAGCTTTCCAGACTGCTTGGGGTTATAGGAGTATGCCACCATGCCTGATAAATGTGCCATTTATTTTTAAATAAGCTGAATTTTGGGCTGGGTACATAGCTCAGTGATTAGAGTGCCTGCCTAGCTTACACAAGGCCCTCAGTTCAACGCCCCAGCTCCACATAAAAATTAGCTAGGTGTGGTGGTTTGTGCCAGTAAACCCAGCACTCAGGTGGCTGAGGCAGGAGGACTGCTGTGAGTTCAAGACCAGCTTGGACTGCAGAGTGAGACCATCTCTCAAACAAACAAATGAAAAACAACCTGAACATCTAAGCTAACAGCAGGTTCTTCTGTAGTTGGGAACTGAGTAAGCACCTACCCTCCGCCTGCAGCCATCCTCCAGAGTCTGCTGTTACTGCAGACACAGGAGAATGCAGCCCTCTATTGTTTATTTGTCACAGGGTCTTGTTCTGTAGTCCAGGCTGGTCCTAAACTCACTATGTAGCTGGCCTCGAGATCTCAGCAATCCTCTTGCCTCAGCCTCTCAAGTGCTGAGTTGACTGGGAATATGCCAGCTTATGAGAGCTACCCCCCAGAGGTCTACATTTTGTTTTTTATATTCATTTATTTACAGGCAGGGTCTTGCTCTGGAATCCAATTTGGTCCTGAGCTTAGTATGTGGCCCATATTGGCCACAAAATCATGGCAATCTTCCTGCCTCAGCCTCCAAAGAGCAGAGAATACAGACCTGTGCCTCCATGCCTAGCTTATCTTTATATGGTGCTAAGGAATGGAACCTAAAGCCTTGTACATGCTAGGCAAGCACCCTAATCAGTGAACTACATCCCCAGCCGGAGAATATTACACCTTATTATGAATAGAAAGACCATCACAAATCCTTACAAGGCTATTAAAAAAAAAAGTAGAAAAGGAAAGCTTTTCAATCAATAAAAGCGGGAACAATGCTGCACCCCTGTGCTCCTAACAGCACCAGAAGCTAAGGTTGGGCCTAACCTGCCTAAAATAGAGGCTGGGGAAATGGCACAGTGGTTAAAGTACTTGCCTACCTACAGCAAGGCCGAGTTTCACTCCACAGCTCTACATAAGCTGGGTTTGGTGGCACACACCTATAATCCCAACTGTGAGGCTGAGCCAGGAGGATTGCTGTAAATCTGAGGCTAACCTGGACTCCAGTGACTTCAGGACCAGCCTGGGCTAGAGGAGAGACTCTGTGGCAATAAACAAACGAACAACAACAAAACCTGCCTAAAATAACAGCAAAGCTACTGGGGATGGAGCTCAGCATGTGCCCAGCAAGCACAAGGCCTTGGTGGAGGGGCTCTCGATCCTCAGAAAATACTCCCCTCTGGAAAATCAGAAGCACAGGAAAAGTAGTTTTCCAACATGGATTATGTATACATGGATTATGTATCATTAAATAAGCAATTGTAGTTTTATGAGAACACAACAAACATTTTAAAACTCAGTAGTAAGGTGAGAATACTTCAAATTCAAACAATAGCCTAAAAAGACAAAATCATTTTAAAACAAGTAAATTACAGAGTACCTGACAGAACAGATACCAAATGAGAACTGAAAAACAGGAAGGGGAAGCCAGGCATGGAGGTGTACGCCTGTAATCCCAGCACTCCAGAAACCGAGGAAGGAGGATTGCTGTGGCCTCAAAGTCAGCTTGGGCTACATAGTGAGTTCTGGACCAGCCTGGACTACAAAGCAAGACCCTGTCTCAAAAACAACCAACCAACCCACAGAAAACAGAGAAGATGAACACAATAAAAAGAATAAAAACAAAAGAGATTTTAAAAATCAGTGAGAGAGGCTAGAGGAATGGCAAAGTGGGTTAAAGCGCTTGCCTAGCATGCAAAAGACCATGAGTTCAATTCCCCAGCACGACATAAAGCCATGCATGGAGGATTGCCATGAGTTCAAGGCTAGCCTGGGCTACACAGTGAGTTCAAGACCAGCCTGGGCTACACAGTGAGTTCAAGACCAGCCTGGGCTACATAGTGAGTTCAAGACCAGCCTGAGCTACATAGTGAGTTCAAGACCAGCCTGGGTTACAGAGCAAGACCTTGTCAAAAAAAAAAAAAAAAAAAAAAAAAAAAAAAAAAAAAAAAAAAAAAAAAAAAAAAAAAAAAAAAAAAAAAAAAAAAAAAAAAAAAAAAAAAAAAAAAAAAAAAAAAAAAAAAAAAAAAAAAAAAAAAAAAAAAAAAAAAAAA